>JAODUO010000248.1:420000-488532 GCA_025642075.2 Ridgeia piscesae | reverse complement strand
TAAGGAAGGGGAATTAAAAGGGTGGTTTTTAAAGGGGGAAAATTTCAAGCCCCCAAGGTTTTGCCCTTGGGGGGGAAAAATTTACCAAGTTAAAAAGGTTTTAAAAAAGGGATAAGAAAAACAAAAAAAAAAATTTTTGGGGGGCCCCGAAAAAGGGTAGAAAAAGGGGAAGGGCGGGGGGGAAAATTGGGAAAGATGGGAAAAAAATAATTTAAAAAGGGAAAAAAGGTGCAGGGAAAAAGCAAAAAACCAAAGGGAAAAGGGGGAAAAGTGAAAAACCGGGCCCCCCCATAAGGGAAAAAAATTTTTAAAAAAAAAAGGGCCTAAATTTGGAAAAAAGGATTTCGGGAGGTTTTTTTTTGGGGTAAAGGGGGAAAGGGAAAATTTTTCCAAAAAAAATTTTTTAAAAAAAATGAAAAAAACAAAAATAAAGGGGGTTTGGAAGGGAACAAATAAATCTTTTAAAAATTTTAAAAAAGAAAAAATTTAAAAACAAAATTTTTTTTAAATTTAGTTTGAAAAAAATTAAAAAAAAAAATTTGGAATATTTTTTAAAAAATTTTAAAAAAATTAACAAACCAAAAATTTGTTTTTTTTTCCAAAAATTTGGAAATTCCCCTAAGGAAAAGAAAAAACCCAAAAGGGGCAAAATAATAAAAAAAGAAAGAAAGAAAATTGGAAAGCCCAAAATAAAAAAAAAGGGGGAAATAAAAAAAAAAAACAAAAAAAGACCCTAAAAGGAAAAAAAAGGGGAAAAATAAAAAAAAAATTTAAAAGGGGGAAAGAGAATTTAAATTAAAAAAATTTTTTAAATAAAAAAACCCAAAGTTTTAAATATTTTAAAAAAACCCAAATAAAATTTTTTTTAAAATTTAAAACTTTAAAAAATTTTTTTAAACCCTTTAAAATTTGAAAATTTAAAAAAAAAGTAAAAATTTTAAAGCTTTTTTTTTTGGGGTTTAAAAAATTTATTAAAACGGGAAAATTTTTAAAAACCAGAGCCCAAAATTTTAAATTTAAATAAATATTTAAAAAATTTTTTAAAAAGGGCCCCCTTTTTGGGGAACCCCAAAAAAAAAAAATAAAAAATTGGAAAATTTTTTTTAAAAAATAAAAAAGGGGGGAAAATTTTTAAAAATTACAAAAAGTTTTAAAAAGGGGGGGTTTTCCCAAAAAAAAAACCCTTTTAAAAAACCCAAGAATTTTAATTTTAAATTTTCAAAGAAAAAAGGGAAAATTTAAAAAAAAATTAAAAAAAAATTAAAAATAAAAAAAATTTTAAAAAAACATCCTTTTGAAAAACAAAAATTTTAAAAATTATTTTTTAAAAAAATTTAAAAAAAATTTACCAAAAAAAAAATTTTTTATAAAAATTTAAAATTTTTTTTATTAAAAAAAATTTTTTGGTGGTCCCCCAAAAAATTTTTTGGAAAAAAAAAAGGGGGTTTTAAAAAAAAAAACAATGGTTTTTTAATTTTTTAAAAGAAAAAAAAAATTTGGGTTTAGTTCAAAAAAAATTTAAAAAGGAAAAAATCCCCCAAAAATTTTTTAAAAAAAAAAAGGAAAACTTAAATTTTTAAAAACCCAAAAAAAAAGCCGCCGGGAAAATGTAATTTAAATTTTTGGGGCCCTTTAAAACATAAAAAATTTTTATTTTTTGTTAAACACCAAATTTTTTAAAAGGGTTTTTTAAAATATATTAAAAGTTAAAAGCCCAATTTTGGGGTCACTGTTTTTTTCAAAATTTAAAAAATTTAAAGGGAAAACATATTTACTTCCCCCAAAAAAAGGTATTTTGGGGGGTCTTTTTTTAAAAAATTTTGGGGGGATTTTTAAAAAAGGAAAATACCCCAAATTTCGGGGAAATATTTTTTAAAAACGGGTTTTTATTTTAAAAAAAAGGGGTTAATGGGCCAAAATTTTGGGGGAAAAAATATTAAACGTTTTTAAAATTTTTGGGGTTTAATTTTGGTGTTTTTGGGGATGTTTTAAAAAAAAAAAAAGGGTTAAATTTTTTTTATAAATATATTAAAAAAAAAAATATTATTTTTTAAGGTTAATTTTTTGAGAGAAAGGGAAAAAATTTTTGAAAACAAATTTTTTAAAAAAAGCCCAAAACCCCCCCTTTTTTAATTTTAAAAAAATTTTTAAATTGGGTTAAAGGGGGGCCCTACGGAAAAAATTGTTTTTAGAAAAAAAAACCAAAAAAAAAATAAAAATATTTTTTTAAAAAAATTTGTTAAAAAAGGGAGGGGGAAACCCGGGGGTTTTTTTTGGGGGTTAAAAAAAAATTTTTTTAATTTTAAAAAGGGGGGTTTTAAAGGGGAAACCCTCAAAAAAATTTTTTAATGTTTTTTTTAAAAAAAACTTTTAAAGGGAAACTTCCGCATTTTAATTAAATTTTAAAATTTTAAAATAAAAAAAAACCCAAAAAAACCCCCCCAAATATTACTTAAAAAATTTTTTACTGGAAAAATTTTTGGGAATTTTTCTTTTTTTAAAACCATTTGGCCAAAAAAATAATTTTTCAAAATAAAAAAGGTTTTTTAAATACTATTTTTTTTTTTTTAAAATTTAAATTTTTATATTTTTTATTTTTGGGTTTAAAGAGTTTCCAAAAAAATTTTTGTAGTTTTAAAAATTTTTTTTAAAAAACTTTTTTTTTTTAAAAAAATTTTTAAAAATAAATTTTGGGTTTAAAATTTAACCCTTTAAAAAACTGTATCAAATTTAAAAAATTCCTTTTTAAAAAATTTTTTAAAATTTTTAAAATTTAATTTTTAAAACATTTTAAAAACCTTTTTTTAAATTTTGGGGTTTGAAAAAATTTTTTTGGGGAAAAAATTTGTTTATTAAAAATTTGCAACCCCGATTTTAAAAACCCCCCCCGGGGGAAAATTTTTGCCCCAAAAAAATTTTAAAAAATTTTACCACCCTTGTTTCAAAAAAGTTTTAAAATTTTGGGGGGCCGGGCCCAAATTTTTTTTTTCTTTAAGTGAAAATTAAAAAAGGCCCCCAAATTTCAATGAAAATTTAAAAATAAAATAAAAAAAAAGTAAAAATTTTTTTTTTTAAATTATTTTTAAAAAGGGGGTTTTTTTAAACCCCTTTTACGGTTTTTTTTTTGGAAAGTTCCCCAAAAATTTTAAAAAAAATTAAACCCCAAAAACCCCCCCAAAAAAAACCCCTTTTTGGGGGGGGAAAAAAAAACCCACGGGGGTTTCTCCTTTTTTTTTTTTAAAAAAAAAAAACCTTTTAAAAATATTTAAAAAAAAATTTAAAATAAAAAAAAACCAAAAAAAAAAAAAAAAACCCAAATAAATAAAAAATAAAATTTTAAAATTTTTTAAAATTTTTAAAAATTAAATAAAATAACTTTTTTTTAAAATGAAAATTTTTTTTATTTTTTTTTAAAAATTTTGTAAAATTTTTTTTTCCTTTTAAAAAAAAATTTTTAAAGATTTTTAAAAATTTGGGTTTATATTTTTAAATAAGGGGGGAAAATTTTTGAAAATTTTTTTTTTATGTAATGTTTTGGAAACGTTTTAAAAATTTGATATAAATGGAAAATTATATTTAAATGGATTTTTTGGGTTTTTTCCCAACTTTTTTTTCCCCAAAAATAGTTAAAAAAAACCCCAAGGTTTTTTTAAAAAAAATTTTTAAAAGGCCAAAAAATTTTTAAAAAAAAATAAAAAAAAATTTAAAAGGGATATTTAAAACAAAAAAAAATTTTTAAAAAAATGAAAACCCAAAATTTTTTTTAAAAAATTTAAAAAAAATTTTTAAAAAACCCAATTTGAAAAAAAATAAAATTTTGAAAACCAAATTTTTAGGGAAAAAGGGAAAAATTAAAAAAAAAACTTTTATTTTTTAAAATGGGTTTTAAATGGAAAATTTATACGTTTATGTTTTTGTTTTTTTTAAATATTTAATAATGAAAAAATCCAATTAAATTTTTGGGAATTAAAAAAAACCAAATCCTTTAAAATAATTTTATTTATTAAATTTCCCTTTTAAAAAAAGTCCCCCCTTCTTAAGGGCCCCCCAAAAAATTTGGCAGCAAAAAAAACCCTTTCCAAAATTTTTTTTAGGGTTTTAACCAACACATTTTTTTGGGGGGCCTTGGGAAAGGGGAAATAAATTTTTTTAAAACACCCCAAAGTTTTGGAATTTTTTAAAAGGGATTTTTGGGGCCCCTTTCCGGGAAAACAACAATTTTTTTAAAAAAACTTTAAAAAAAAGGTTTTTTTTTTTAAAAATTTTTAAAATGAAAAAATTATTTTTTTTTTTTTTCTTTAATAAATAAAAAAAAAATTTTTTTTTTTAAAAATTTAATTTCCCAAAAGTTTTTTCAAAAAAGGGATTCTCCAAACATTTTTAAAATTTTTTTTAAAATTGGGTTTTCCCAATATAAAAAGAAATTTAATTTTTCCCACCAAAACCCGTTTAAAAATTTTTATTTTCCCCCAAAAAGTGATTTTTTTAATGAAAAATTTTTGGAAAAAGGGTTTTCCCACCGTTTTTAAAAAAAAAATTTTTTTTAATGTTGACAGGGTTCCCATTATTTTAAATTTAAAAACCCTTTCAAATAAAAACCCCAAACATCGGGTTTTTTTTCAAATTTAAAATTTAATTAAGATTTGCCTTTTTCCAAAAATTTTTTGGTTTTTAAAAAAAAAATTTTTTTTAAAAAAAAGGGGAAATTATATTTTTTTAAATAAAAAAAATTTAAAATTTATTTAAAAATTTTAATTTTATTTTTGTTTTTTTTTTTTATTATTTTTTTTTAAATTTTTAAAAAAATTTTTAATTGAAAGAAAACAGGTTAAAAAAAAAAATTCATTTAAACCCCAAAATTTTTAAAATTTTCCCCTTTTTAAACCTTTTATTTTGGGATTTTTTTTTTTTAAAAAAATTTTAAAATTTTAAAAAAATTTCTTATAAAATTAAATTTCCTTTTTTTTATACAAAAATTTTTAATTAAAATTATAATTTGCCCCATAAAAAATTTATTATAAAAAATTTATAATTTAAAAGGAAATTATTTTAAAAAAAGCCAATTTTTAAATCCCAAAAAAAGTTTTTTTTTCTTGAATTAAATTTAATTTTTTTTTAAAGTTTTGTTAAAATTTAATTTTTTTTTTTTTTAAAAATTTAATTTTTAATTCAAAATTTTTTTAAAAAAAGGTTTGGGGCCCAAAATTTAAAAAAATTAAACTTTTGTTTAAAATTGTAAAATTTTTTTTTTTTTCCCCTTTTTTAAAATTTTCCCCCAAAATTTTAATTTTTTCCCGGGAAAAGGAAAAAAATTTTAATTAATTTTTTTTTAAAAAAATTTTTATTTTTTCCTTTTTTTCCATTGGGGGTTTAATACCCCAAAGGAAATCCTTTAAATAGAATTTTAAGGGGGTTTTTTTTTTTTTTGGGGTTTAAAATTTTTTTTTATCAAAAACCCCTTTTTAAATATATTAAATTTTTTTAAAAAAAAAATTTTGCAAAAAAATTTTTTTTTTTAATTTTTTTAAAAAAAATTTTTTTTTAATTCCCCTTTTAAAATTTAAAATAAAATTTTTAAAAATTTTTTTCAAAGGAAAAAAATTGAATTTTTTCAACCCTTTTTTTTAAAAAATTTTTGTTTTTAAAAAATTTTTTTTATTTTTAAATTTTTTTAGAGTTTAAAAATTTTTTTTTTTGGAAATTTTTTGGGGGCCCAAAAAATTTTTGGGGCCACTTTTTTTTTCCGGTTATTTTTTTTTTTTTTCTTTTCCAAAAATTTTTTCCCTTTTCCCTTTCCCCCTTATTTGCGTATTTTTTTTTTCCCCCCTTGGTTTACCCCCCATTTTTTTTTTTTTTCAGTTTGGGGCTTTTTAAAATTTTTTAACCCCTTTTAAATTTTTTTAATTTTAAAAGTTTTTAAATTTTTAAATTTTTTACTTTTTCCCCCTTTTTGAAAATAAAATGTTTTATTTAATAATATTTCTTTTTTTTGGGGTTTTTTTTAAATTTTTTAAAAAAAAAACCCCTCCCTTATTTTTTTCCGTTTTCTCCATTTTTTATTCCTCCCGGGTTTTTTGTTTGGGGGCCCCTTTTAAAGGGTTTTTTTTTTTTAAAAATTTTTTTCCCCCCCCTTTTTTTTGATCTTCAAAACCTTTTTTAACCCCTTTTTTTTAAAAATTTAGGGGGGAAAATTTTTAAAAAAAAAGGGGGGAAAAGGGAAATTTTTTTTTTTAAATTTTTTTTTTTAAAGTTTTTATTTCATTTCGACCTTTTTTAAAAAATTTTTTTTAAAATTTTTTTAAAAGGTTTTAAAGTTTCTTTTGCCCCTGCCTATCTTAAATAAAATTTTTTTTCATAAAACCTTTTAAAAATTTTTTAAAATTCAAACCCTAAATTTTCTTTATTGTTTTTTTTGGGGGTTAAATTTTTTTAAAAAGGGGGGGTTTTTATTCAAATTTTTAAAAAATTGCCCAAAAAATTTTGGGGAAACCCGCCCCTTTTTTTTCCCTTTTTGTTTTTAAGGGTTTTTTTTTTTGGGATAAATTTTTTTAAATTTCATTTTTTTTTTTAAAATTTTTTTTCTGGTATTTTAAATTTTTTCCCTTTTTTTTAAAAATTTTTTTATTTTCCCCTCCTTCTTATGATTTTTCTTTTTAAAAACCCCTTTTTTTAAACCCTTTTTCACTTTTTGGGAGGGTTTTTGGGGAAAATTTAAAAAAAATTTATTTTTTCCCGGGAATCCCTTTTTTTTAGGTTTTTTTTTTAAATTCTTTTTTTTTTTAAAATTTTTAAATTTTTCCTTTATTTTTTTCCCTGAAAACCCCCTTTTTGGGTTTCCGTCCCCTTTTTAAAAATTTTTTTTCCCTTTGTTTTTTTTTTTTTCCTGGGGTTTTTTTTTATTTCTTTTCCCCTTTTCAATTTTTGTTTTTCCCAAAATTTTTTTTTTTTTTTTGGGGAATTTTCCCTTTTTTTCATTCTTTTTTATTTTTTTTTTAAAAACCCTTTTAAAAAAATTTTATTTTCATTTTTTTTGTAGTCGCTTTTTCCCCCAAAAGTTTTCTTTGTTCCCCCCCCCAAAAAAAAATTTTTTTTTTCCCAAAATTTTTTTGGGGGAAAACGTTTCCCCTTGATCCCCACCCCTTTTATCCTTTTCCCAAAAATTTTTTATTTAAACCCCCTTTTTTTTATAAGTTCCTGGATAAAAAAGCCCCATCTTTTTTTTTTAAAAAAAACACCCAAATTTTTTCATTTTGAAAACTTTTCATCCCTTTTAAAACCCCTTATCCAATTTTTCCCCCCAAAAAAGTTTCCCTTTTTAAATTTTTCCAAAAATTTAATTTTTTCCCTTTTTTTACCCCCCTTTTTTTGGGGCCAAAAATTTTTTGGCCCCCTTTGTTTCCCCCGGGGTCTGGTTGCCCCTTTTCCCCCCCCTTTGTCCGGGACCCTTTGTTGTTTTTTTCCCCTTTCTTTTTTGGTTTTTTGTTCCCCCCCCCTTTTCACTCCCTTTTTTTTTTTCCCTTTTCCCCCCCTTTTTGGGGAAAAATTTTTTTTCCCTTCCCCCCAAAAATTTTTTGAAAAAAAGAAAAAATTTTAGCCCTTTTAAAAAACGTTTTTTTAAAATTTCCCCCAAAAATTTTTTTCAATTTCTAAAACCAATTTTTTTTCCAAAATTTTCTTAAAATTGAAACAAAATTTACAACAGGGCCCAAAAATTTTTATTTTAAAACAAAAAACCCTTTTTCTTCAAAAAAAATTTTTCCCCCCCAAAAACATAAATAAAGAATGTCGTTTCAGGCGAAAAAAAACCCCCTTAAAATTTAAAAAAATATTTAAAAATTTTAAACCCCCCAAAATTTTAATTTCCAAACCTTTTTTTAAAACCCAAAAAAAATTTTAAAAAATTTTTTTAAAAAATTTTTTTTAATTTTTTTTTTTTTGGGTAAAAAATTTAAAAACGGGTTTTAATGGAAAATTTGCTTTTTTTTTAAAAAGGCTTTTTTTTTTTAAAAAAAAATATTTTTCCAAAAGTTTATAAAATTCCAAAGGAAAGGGTTTTTTATAATCCCAAATGTGCATAAAAAGAAAAGGGGGGGGAAACCAAATGACCAATTTTTAATCTTTTTGAAAGGAACATTAAAAGGGAAATAATTTGGGGAAAGAAAAAAAATTGTTGGGGGGGTTTTTTTGAAAAGATTTGGGGAAAATTTTGTTTTTGGAAACAAATCCAAAAAAAATAAAAAAAAAATTTTTGAATAACGGATCCCTTTTTTTTTAAAAAAACTTTAAAAAAAAAAAGTTTATCGGTTTTTAAAAAAAAATTATTTTCAAAATTTTAAAACATTTTTCCTTTTTTAAATTTAAAAAATTTGGATTTTCCTTTTTCAAAAATTTTTTTTAAATAATTTTTTTTTAAAAGGGCATTATAAATAATTTTAATATAAATTTAAAAAACCCATTAAAGATCCGGGAAAGGTTTTTAAAAAATAATTTTTTAAATTTTAAAAATTTTTTTAAAAGAAATTTTTAATAAATTATTTTAAAAATAAAAGTAACGGATCTTGACCAGTATATACGGTGAGAAACATCCTATTCGAAGCAACGTTCTTCGAACGGATGTCCTTCTTCGAAGTTCGCGTATCTTACAACATTGTGTTTACAACGGCGATAGCATTGACGCACGCAATCGGACACGTGACTTTAAGGCCGGTTCTGCATGCTGAGTGGTCAGACCACGGTCAGACAACAGGAAGAGGCGCATCATGGACGCCTCTATGAAGCCGATGATTTCAGTAAAATTATCCACTTTGGAATTATTTTACTAATAAACCACTGACGTTAAAAATGTGATTACCGTTCAGAATGGTTGCTTTGTATTAGCTCTTTCACGTGCATAGCACTTAATATTTCCCTTTTGGTTCCCTTTAATATATACCCAATGTAAATAAAACGAAACAACTATGTAAATCGTTTAAAGCTGCTCCCTCCACTCGTTTGCTAATCACCAAACCGGTTCTTTTATGACCAGATGTGTAATGTGTTGATAGTTTAACTAGTATGCAGTCAGTTAATTTTTAAAATGCGTACTTGTCATTTTTTATCATAAAAAAAGAATCGCCGTTACACCGGGTATAACTGGCGAAACAATCAGCATCTGCCGACGTCCTTTGCTTTTTGGGTCACGTGCTTTATGCTAACTTGTAAGATTATCAGTGTCGCTGCCAAGGCAAGCCAGTTTGAGTTGACAGTCACCATCAATATCGCTCGGGCGTTGTATTTTTAGGGGGAGTATCCGTTATCTCGTTAACAGAACGTCAAACGGAGAATTGCATTAATCTCACAATTATTAAAACAGTGTTTTGCGACTCACATTTCAGTACTATTACTGAATGTTGTTATTTCCATTACATTTTATGCAAAATAATTTAGATTTTTATGACAGCGATGATTGATTAAAATGTTAATACAATAGGTGTACACTATTATATCATGCAAGTATTACATATAACATTCTTGCACTTGTTTCCATTGTAGTCAATGATGCCTGGCTGTAGTCTATGTACCTGGTACTTTTCAACTCACACGTGCCAGCTGTTTTCAAATATTTATCAACATTTTCATCACAGCATTATATGAATGCATAATATATTTGAATTATAATATTGCTACAGGCCACACTACAATGCAAAAGTGAGACAAGGCAGAGGAGGGGCTAAGATTAAGGCAGTCACATGGGTATGGCAAATGCCGGGAGGATACGTAGTCTGTGGGAGGTTCACATCTGATCAATCCAGGTAATTTAAACATTTTAACAATCAACAACGTATAAATTATCAAAATATTTTAATATGTCCATTTAAATACACATTGTTTTCATTCACATATTATCTTGAACATGGAAAACTAGAATGACCTTTGTTCTTGTTAGTCTTGTATAATGCATATTATACCCAGTGTGTCCACACAGACATTAATGCACATACACTATGTGAGTCGGGGGCATGGCTACGTAGATCAATTTTAAAAATTACCTTCAAAATGGTGCATTCTGGAGGATGTTTTAACTTATTCCCTGGAAAATAGAAAGGAAACAAATGCACAGCTACAAGTGTAAACATGTTTATAGCAAGAAATACCTATGAGGCATATTTCGTGCAAATTGGCTTAGAAAATCACTGAGGTGGTCCACCTCACTCACCATATAGCAGGGGAAATACTGCAGTGATGACTAAAAAAATTCAATAATACAGTGTTGAAGAAGGTAGACATACATTATGAATGCTTGAATATTTTCTGAGGGAATGTGCTGTTGGCATCACAATAACCTTATTTTGTCATTTCCAACATTTGCTTTGACCATACAACCTCACATATTCATGTTTGACATAAAATGTCAAAAATGAATATGTGTACACCATGTAATAGTTATTACATGGCATCATTATTTACTCCCAACTCCACTACCATGATGCATGTTTTTTGTTTACTGAAATTGAATACATGCTTTTCTTTACAGGTCAACAAGAAACTGAACAATGCTTACTACCACTAGTTCAACAAGTTAATATGCTATACAGGACAGTTGTATTTGTGGACAAGATTATACAGCCATGAGCCGTGCAAGAGGCTGCATATTAAATGTCAAGTATTTGAATGTCGACCAAGTGAAGTGATCACAGGTGTACTGTGTGTTGCATCATGACAGACTCCGCAGTACTGGTGGTGTGTACACTGTCTTCCATGCCGGTCAGATACCCTGACTGACTAGAGACCAATGCAGAATGCAGAGTGCTTGACATGCGAATATGGTGAAGCCTGACTAGTTTTGCAGTTGGTGGTGGAACGGTGGATGCCATGGTCTGTCAAACATGGCATAAGCCTTTGGTCAACCTCTCTCGACACTGTTAGACAGGTTCGACATTCTTTAGTGAACTACATCAGCTTGGATATCGATGACATTGTGTGAGTTCACTCTCTTTGATGATACTGCATACCAGCTTCCTGGCATTTTACTGTACATCCGCATCTGCCTATACAAGAAAACTAATTGTACAAAAGAAAAGTATTCACCACTATCTCTAGCCAGTACTCTTCATAGAATTGAGTAAACATCGCAATTGCACATGTAACTCTCAGCCACATGACAAGGACCCTGACTAGTTTAGCCACTTTTTAGGTGTAAAGATACATAGCATTAAATAAAAAATTATATCTACTGATTAAAACAAAAAGTATAATCTAGTTACTTTATGTAATATATTTATTATTTCTAAAGCACAATATCCAACATGGTCAAAGTGCTGTACATAATGTTATTATATGTACATAGTATGTATATGATATCTATTTACAGCATGTTTCTGTAACAATTGTGTGTGTGTGTGTGTGTGTGTGTGGGTGAACTCTTTGCAAAAGTAAATTTCCAGAAATATGTTTTTAGTACGACAATTCTTTCATAATATTGAACAATTTTCCCATGACATGTATCACTAAGCACATGTTTGCTAAAGCTAATGTATTCTCTGTGAAAAGCCTAATTTGAAAGCCTAATGAATGGGATTCATGTTTTTGAACTAATTAGTATTTGATATACCATGTGCTGGATGCTCGATGATACGAATATTTACAAAAGTAACTTTTTTACATTTACCTAATACGTTTTCAATTTTGTATTGCTGCTTTGCTTGTTATCTGATGAAATAAATACATATATCAAGTGCAGTGATTGTACCTGTAGTTATATTGTGCTTGCCATTATTTTTTAGCCAATTTCATGAAATAGTTTTGATAAAAAGGTTTTACTTTATGATGTCTTTATTTACCCATTAATACAGACAAATGAAATATCACATAGAGGGTCAGATTCAGAAATCGTCTTGAGGGCACACAAACCTCTACTGGCCTTTGAACCAAATTGTGTAGTCTACATTTTTATTGATACCGCATAGCTTCATCTGGAGTGGTGATATCGGAAAATGCCACAACTTATTATTATCACTTAAACTGGGTCATATTTCAAACAATATTGAGGCACATTAGCATTGACCTATTATAAAAAGTTTGCAGGCATACCAAATTCCTACAATGTAGGAGGCACATCCACAGGGCCCCAGGCCCCTTGGATTCACAAATGACATCTGTACAATTTTTATAAAAGGTTTGTTGAGAGAGTAAATTAATGTATATTACAACACTCATTTACCTGAGGTAATGAGCTTTTCCGCATGCCCTATGGTGATGATACCTCAAGTTATGAAAATGTTACACATTTGAATTTTAATGTACTTGAAAAAATTGCAATGTTATTAACGATCACCTCCCAGGCTTCCAAATGCAAGCAATATATTGTTATTTTATTACATTAATGTTACTAATAAATTAAAATAATATGTATATACCTATTTTTATGTATTCAATTATCATCATTGCTTAATGTATTAAATTATTATTATAACTATAATATTATAATATTGTCATTATGAATAAGTATAACGAAGGCCTAAGTACAACTGTTACTGATCACTTATAATGCATTTACATTATATACCTATAGCTACTATTAGGCTTAATTAAGCCTAGTTAATCTTAGCCTTAGAATATTAACCTGCTACATACCATATGTGACATAAACATTACATAGTTACAGTATTATAATAAATCACTGACATGTCGTAGTCATCTAAGTATATTTATGCCTGGCGTAGTCATACTCGTAGCATAGCCATACCTTGGTATTTTGTCGTACCATGGCATTGGCTGAATAAGCGCTAAGGTTGAAGGTAAACAATAACATAAATTTAATAAAAAACAACAGGAATATCAATGACGTATACTCATACGCCTAAATACACGTGATTATAGCTGAGCAATTCGTAATTACTAACCTATCTGGAAGAACATCTGTGCGAACGCTGCATGTTGACTGTAGTCAGTGACAGTTCGCCGGCCCACGGGCACGGTGTCCGTAGCTTGCAAAGCCAGGGCACTGTGACTGTCACTGTTCCGAAGTCATGCTATTCACTGCTTAGTTCCATATTCTTTCCCAATCATGCGTCGATGCTGTCTTTGTCTGCTTAATTTGCCGTGTTGGTGGCATATAAAAATCATGTTTGTGTCTAAACTCGCTGTTCCTAAACGTAAACAACTCGACAGGATGAAGGTCAATATCGCCCCCCAAGTCTCGTTCGCATGAAGACTTAAATCTCCATTTCCGTAGTTAGGTTTCGTACAGAGTTTCGATCGGGTTCTATCGAAACGAAAATCGAAATAGTTCCTATTTATTTTATTTATTTCAGAAAAAAGAAGTAACATGTATGCATAAACCAACTAAGCAATCATTAGGGAGTATTCGATACCTCCGCTGTTTGTGAAATTACAAAAAATCGCTAGGAGCAAACGATTTCTACGCGAATGAGTGGAGGGAGCAGCTTTAAGAGCCTCATATTAATCGTATGACGGTGAAACCACATTTTTTCTGAGACGCAAGATGGCAGAGAATGCCAACGTATGAATTTGAAAATATATTGTTTTTCCGCAGATACCTTATATCACCCTGACCGGTAAAAACACAATTTTGTTTCTAAATGTCCGAGAACTTTAACATAAATATCATAATATCGTATTCCTTGTTGCAGAACACCATTTACACCGTGCTTATTTTTGACCGAGATGCTCCCAGCCGAGTTGAGCCTACACAACGCAACTACGCACTAGGTGTATTTGCGGATATCACAGTAAGGAAATTGCTGTTTCTATTAGTGGCGTATCAGAAATATATAATAAGCGTAACTCCTCTGAAACCAGGCGGAGAGGCGCTTCATTGGTCATGCTCAAACGCGAAAAAATATAGTCATCAACAGGGGGACTGGCAGAAAATAATATCGAAATAATACTATTTATAATACGGCTTTACTGCATTTAAGGATCACATGGAATAATGTCAGTGGTATGTTTCTAATAACAGCAATACATAATATTATCAACACATTTTAGTTGCGAAACAGTCGTCGTATGCGCCAATACCACATTTGACAGTAAACAATTAAATGCTTATCTGATACTACTCCTTTACAGTTCTACTTTTGTTTGTTTATATATAAATTTGCATATTTACCTCTGTAAGGACCCTTCAGTTATCTTGAGTAATTACGTTTTTGTGAGATTTAGTGATAATTCTGATTCCAAAACATATTTGTTGTGAAGTAGAAAAACGCCAGATATTGAAGTGAGATTGTCGGTTATTGGGTGGCCCACCTCGCTCATCATGTAGAAGGGGAAACATTGCATATTATTTTTACTGTTAATGGTGTAATGCAATTTGTTTCAGGATACGGATTTGAAAGCCGGAAATATCGCAAACGGAATGCAAGTGAAACGTACGTGTGACTTCACAACTTTGAAATTAAATATCGTCATAACAACGGGAAATCAAAATCATCCTCTTTTTTAATAGTGGTATTATTTATTTTAAGTGCAAAAGTGTTAGTTTGGGGGGAATATAACATCGTATTTACATTTAGTATTATTTATTAACAGTTTATTTAAATTTAATCATTTAATTACTTTGGATAGTTCAGAGTTGATTAAATATTCCATTGTTTAATTTTATGTATGATTACTAAAATATGTTTAGATACTAAACTGCGTGGTATCATTTGCATACATAACACATTAGAATATACTACTACTTTGTGAGAATTCATACATTTTATGACTATGATGAACAACATTGACCCACGGATGGAATCTTGTGGAACACCAACTCATATTGGCAAAATGTCAGACCAAATTTCTTCAATTTCGACACACTGTTTATGGTAATTTAAATAATTTAAAAACAAAAGTAGAGCAGCATCGTCTGTGTCATTAATAAAACTGTATGGTCATTGTTATAAAAGCTTTTCAAAGATATAGAAATACGTATTGGAATTGAAATATCATGTTTACCCCTTTGTGTTACAATTCTATATATCTATTAATTATGGTGCAGCAACTTCAGTTGACTGTTTAAGTTTAAAGCCGCAATATGTTTTTCTAAACAAAATATAAATAAATCCAAGCATCGCTAGGAAACTGGTGGTTTCTACTCCAAAGCAGAGTTCCGAGATATCTAGAAAGAGAAGGTTTCCCACTAATTAGTTCATGATGAAAACCTTGCCGTCCTTACTTGAATTTTCTGAAATTTGAGCCATCACCATTTATAATACCAGATATGATTGAATAAAAATGTACAACTAACCTCTGGCCAACACAAAGAATACACAATCGTGATTTTTTTATAATACAACAAGGTGAGGTAAGTTAATGACATACAGTTAAGCAAGGGATTGTTTCTGAGACGTTGCCGATAGTGGAAGAAACTAATAATTCAAGGAAATTACACGTAAGTGATATACATGATTTAAGTTCTGCGTAAATGATTGACATATCAGTATTATTTTGCAGCTTATAAGAAGCCAGAGCCGCTCAAAGACAGTGGAGCCCACACCTATCAGTTTGCGGTGTTCAGACAGGGAAAGTCACGTACGTTGCTGAGTAGATCCTTACACATCTGTTGTAATATGTTTACACCAACTCCGGCAATTTACTCGAAATGTGAAATAATTTAGCAAAACGCAAACCTATCTGGAATGAGCTGGCTCATTTTAATGTGTAGCTTCGAGTAGAATGTTGGTTAAAGGCAAACTCCCGTATTTGTGAATGATGCGTTATGAGGATTTAAATATATTGGGGTAGTAATTTATTGGTTAGGGCACTATTTACTTTTTTCTCCACATGAAATGAAGGTGTATTAAAATTAATTCATTCAATCACTGAATCAGACAAGAGATCTCTTGTCTTTTTGAAATCACACTTGTGTCAAGAATGTTACCTTTTTTTGTGGAAAATCAATTGTTTGGAAGGTAAAACGCAATGAGAGCGTAAGACGTAATTTAATAATTGCATGGACCACCCGCGCGCGGTGAATACGAATTAAGTAGACGCTGATCTAGTAGGGTTTCGTGTAACATCATCCCAAAGCAATACGAATATTATTTGACCCCTCTATACGATCGCGACAATAGCCTTTTGGTGGACATGTTGCTCAGTTTCTATCTGACCTTCATAATCTATAAGTATTGCCGCAGTGGGGTTGATAGTGCGGCGGCATAGGTCAGCATATCAAATCAATTGGTGTTTTTTTGGTGATGCAACACCAACTTTGGAAGATGTGTTGACAGATATTTTAGGAACAAAAGTGGATATTGGGCCATCGCAAATTCGCACCAACACCTCCTCACCAGAGTCACCAACACCTCCTCACCAGAACCATCAACACCTCTCCAGAGTCACCAACACCTCCTCACCAGAACCATCAACACCTCTCCAGAGTCACCAACACCTCTTCACCAGAACCATCAACACCTCTCCAGAGTCACCAACACCTCTCACCAGAACCATCAACACCTCTCCAGAGTCACCAACACCTCTTCACCAGAACCATCAACACCTCTCCAGAGTCACCAACACCTTTTGACCAGAACCATCAACACCTCTCCAGAGTCACCAACACCTCCTCACCAGAACCATCAACACCTCTCTCAGAGTCACCAACACCTCATCACCAGAACCATCAACACCTCTCCAGAGTCACCAACACCTCTTACCAGACCACAACACCTCTACCAGTGTCATTCAACACCTCCTCACCAGATCATCAACACCTCTCCCAGTGGCGTCAACACCTCCTCACCAGTGTCATCAACACCTCCTCACCAGAGTCACCAACACCTCTTCACCAGAGTCATCAATACCTCTCCAGAGTCACCAACACCTCTTCACCAGAACCATCAACACCTCTCCAGAGTCACCAACACCTCTCTCACCAGAACCATCAACACCTCTCCAGAGTCACCAACACCTCCTCACCAGAACCATCAACACCTCTCCAGAGTCACCAACACCTCCTCACCAGAACCATCAACACCTCTCCAGAGTCACCAACACCTCCTCACCA
Organism: Ridgeia piscesae; assembly: GCA_025642075.2. Classification (NCBI taxonomy): domain Eukaryota; kingdom Metazoa; phylum Annelida; class Polychaeta; order Sabellida; family Siboglinidae; genus Ridgeia; species Ridgeia piscesae. The sequence continues at coordinate 471,539 of JAODUO010000248.1, read as the reverse complement.
GAACCATCAACACCTCTCCAGAGTCACCAACACCTCTTCACCAGACCATCAACACCTCTCCAGAGTCACCAACACCTCCTCACCAGAACCATCAACACCTCTCCAGAGTCACCAACACCTCCTCACCAGAGTCACCAACACCTCCTCACCAGTGTCATCAACACCTCCTCACCAGAGTCGTCAACACCTCCTCACCAGAGTCACCAACACCTCCTCACCAGAGTCATCAATACCTCCTCACCAGAGTCACCAACACCTCCTCACCAGAGTCATCAACACCTCCTCACCAGAGTCACCAACACCTCCTCACCAGAGTCATCAACACCTCCTCACCAGAGTCATCAACACCTCCTCACCAGAGTCATCAACACCTCCTCACCAGAGTCATCAACACCTCCTCACCAGAGTCATCAACACCTCCTCACCAGAGTCACCAACACCTCCTCACCAGAGTCATCAACACCTCCTCACCAGAGTCATCAACACCTCCTCACCAGAGTCATCAATACCTCCTCACCAGAGTCATCAACACCTCCTCACCAGAGTCACCAACACCTCCTCACCAGAGTCATCAACACATCCTCACCAGAGTCATCAATACCTCCTCACCAGAGTCATCAACACCTCCTCACCAGAGTCACCAACACATCCTCACCAGAGTCATCAATACCTCCTCACCAGAGTCATCAACACCTCCTCACCAGAGTCATCAACACCTCCTCACCAGAGTCATCAACACCTCCTCACCAGAGTCATCAACACTCCTCACCAGTGTCATCAACACCTCCTCACCAGAGTCATCAACACCTCCTCACCAGTGTCATCAACACCTCCTCACCAGAGGCATCAATACCTCCTCACCAGAGTCACCAACACCTCCTCACCAGAGTCATCAACACCTCCTCACCAGAGTCATCAACACCTCCTCACCAGAGTCATCAACACCTCCTCACCAGAGTCATCAACACCTCCTCACCAGTGTCATCAACACCTCCTCACCAGAGTCATCAACACCCCTCACCAGTGTCATCAACACCTCCTCACCAGAGTCACCAACACATCCTCACCAGCCATCAATACCTCCTCACCAGAGTCATCAACACCTCCTCACCAGAGTCATCAACGCCTCCTCACCAGAACCATCAACACCTCCTCTCCAGAGTCACCAACACCTCCTCACCAGAGTCACCAACACCTCCTCACCAGTGTCATCAACACCTCCTCACCAGAGTCGTCAACACCTCCTCACCAGAGTCACCAACACCTCCTCACCAGTGTCATCAACACCTCCTCACCAGAGTCGTCAACACCTCCTCACCAGTGTCATCAACACCTCCTCACCAGAGTCATCAACACCTCCTCACCAGGTCACAGCCTCCTCACCAGACATCAACACCTCCTCACCAGAGTCGTCAACACCTCCTCACCAGAGTCACCAACACCTCCTCACCAGTGTCATCAACACCTCCTCACCAGAGTCGTCAACACCTCCTCACCAGAGTCACCAACACCTCCTCACCAGTGTCATCAACACCTCCTCACCAGAGTCACCAACACATCCTCACCAGAGTCATCAACACCTCCTCACCAGAGTCATCAATACCTCCTCACCAGAGTCACCAACACATCCTCACCAGAGTCATCAATACCTCCTCACCAGAGTCATCAACACCTCACCAGAGTCATCAACACCTCCTCACCAGAGTCATCAACACCTCACCAGAGCCATCAACACCTCAGAGTCACCAACACCTCCTCACCAGAGTCATCAACACCTCACCAGTGTCATCAACACCTCCTCACCAGAGTCATCAACACCTCACCAGAGCCATCAACACCTCCTCTCCAGAGTCACCAACACCTCCTCACCAGAGTCATCAACACATCCTCACCAGAGTCATCAATACCTCCTCACCAGAGTCATCAGCACCTCACCAGTGTCATCAATACCTCCTCACCAGAGTCATCAACACCTCATCTCCAGAGTCACCAACACCTCTCCAGAGTAACCAATACTTGTTCGTCAGAGTCACCAAGGAGGGGCGCTATGTCTTACAGACAACCCTAGTGCCCTCCGGCGGATGGTAGCTGGCCCTGAGGTTGCTGCGCTGATTGGGGACTTTGAAGATGCCCACCTGCTCATGGTAATACGAGATGACTTGACAGCAAGCGTGCAAAATGCATTTTAGAAAAACGTCTGCTCACTCGTCAACGTAATGGAAGAACAGGGCAACCAATTTGAAGAGAAGAACGAAGATCTACTTGACCTTGACAGCAAAGAGATTGCGGATCCATCGGCAGTCGAGGCTGTTAAGAAGGCACGGAAGATTGGCCAACAACAATTCCAAACATTCTCAATGGAATGTCTGGTTTTCGAGAACAAAGCCCACTGGTGACACAATCCACCGCAATCGATTGAAACTGTTTGTTGGCTCAACGACAAAGATGACAAGTAGGGAGAAGCAGCAGCTGGCATCAATATAAAGTGATGTTGACCTTTTCTCACGACTCTACATTAGCTGTCATACGGGAGATGGCAATCTGGAAGACTTCTTTCAGCATGAGAACCAAGCATAGCCACCAGGGCTCTCCGATGGAGGAAGATTACGACCAAGAGTGACATTCTGACATGCCTGGAGGACCTGTCTCCATTTCAGACTAAGACCCCTGATGCTACATGTGTAGTTCTTGATGGAGCTGCCATCATTCAGATGATGAAGCCAGCAGCTGCCAATACATTTAATGAATATACCCAGTATGTATTCATCCCATATATTTCTTCTCGGCTGCACAGTGTGTCACGTGTGGACCTCGTTTAGGATACTTATAAGGATGGCTCCCTGAAATGCACAGCAAAAGCCAAGGGCGGAAAGGGTGTAAGGAGACGAGTGGTTGGGAAGGCTGCCGTACCAGGAAACTGGCAAAATTGTCTGCGGGCTGAGAGCAACAAGACAGAACTATTCAGTTTCCTGTCCAAGATCCTCCGTCAGGCGTTCTATAAGGAAGACAAGAAAGTTGTCCTTACCGATGGGAAGGGACACAGCTCAGCACACAGCTATTGCAGGATGTCCACACCCTGACCCCAAGCAGCCACGAAGAAGCTGAGAATCGTATGCTACTGCACGTATCACACGTTGCACAGCATGGCCACCGCCAGATGCTCATTCGCACTGCTGACACCGATGTTGTGGTCTTGGCTGTGTTTGCCATAAATCATCTACCCGCTGGATGTGATCTGTGGCTGGCATTCGGAACTGGCAAGAGCTTTCGCTACCTGGCAGCCCACCAAATAGCTGCGAGCCTTGGACCAGAGATGTCATGTGCCCTACCAATGTTCCATGCTTTGACAGGCTGCAACACTGTATCCAGCTTTGCTGGACATGGAAAGAAGACAGCATGATCAACCTGGAAGTCACTGCCGGAACTGACAGAAGATGCACTATTGAAGCTTGCAGATGGACCAAAGGAGATCCCCGATGATGCAATGAACATAACTGAGAGGTTTGTCATACTTCTGTTTGACAGAAAGTGGACCATGCAAGAAGGAAGCTTTTTCCACGAAACTGCCACAAGCATCAAAATCATGACACGAGCTGATCTCTTGTGGCTGCAAGGGTGGATGCAGAAAACGCTGCAGGTGCAAGAAGGCTGCACTTCAGTGCACAGGCCTCTGCTTCTGTGAGGGAAAATGTGCCAGCTGACTCTAAGATCTATCATTTATTCGAACATTAAAGTGTCACTTCCATGGGAAATTGTCACATGATCAAGATGTGTTAATAGAATAATTCACATAATATTCAACAATAACATTGGTATTCTCAAATGACTTAAATAGCAAAGTTAATGGCTTCAATACATAATTATACTGGCTACGGCTACGGTTTAATCATGTTATCACTATAACATGGAGAGACAATCTCGCCATTCTGTTGCATTTTATTTCATTTATTATTGCGTTACATTGTAATAAAGGTATTTTGCACTGTACTTGTATGTAAATAATATTTGTTCTCCTGAAAATATGGAAACAGCAGCTTGGGGTGGCAATAATTGTCTATGCCAATAGCCACTGGCAGCCATTTTGGAAAATGGCTGCCATGGTAATCAGGATGCCAATTTGCAATGGCCCAAAATCCAGATTTCTTCTAAATATATTAAGCTATGTGTGTACCAAATGTGGTGCTTATATCACAACATGAACAATAGGTTAGCTATGCCGCCCCGCTATGATATAAGGTGTGTGTGTGTGTGTGTGTGTGTGTGTGTGTGTGTGTGTGTGTGTGTGTGTGTGTGTGTGTGTGTGTGTGTGTGTGTGTGTGTGTGTGTGTGTGTGTGTGTGTGTGTGTGTGTGTGTGTGTGTGTGTGTGTGTGTGTGTGTGTGTGTGTGTGTGTGTGTGTGTGTGGGTGTGTGTGGTGTGTGGGTGTGCGTGTGTGTATTACTACTGCATTTGTGACTATTCTAAAGGGTCTATACAACTGAAATAGTTAATAAATAGCACAGTATCCCATCAGGAACGGACTTTTTGCCAGTTATACTAATTATATAGATGTATGCGCCCTATAGAATTGCCTGACGTTTCCCTCTTTAACACTGAAACAATTGTAATAAAATGCATGGCATTGTTATTTTCAGTTCAGAGCTACGGTCCTATGCTATCGTTAGCGATCAAACAAATGATGCCTACGCGTCATTCAGTCAACGCAGGTGAGATCTTGACAAAGGTGAAAGCGTGTCCTCCGACAGCCTCCTACTTCGTCGGTGCCTTTGAGGTATTCGCGAGTACGCCAGACTTTGCGGACCCTACTGCTGATCTTAACCGCAACTGCACGCATCCCCCGATCACAACCACCACTACAACTACCACTACGGTCACAACCACTACTACAAGAAATGCTGGTGGTACACGTGGACACGCACTGCTTAGCCTGGTTGTTGTGAGCACAGTGTGTAGAATGTTACTGTTGTAGTTTATGCACTAGTCAGTTAGTTACAAGTGCTTTGTTCTATTAAAACGTATACTTTATCACAGTGTGTAGAATGTTACTGCTGTAGTTTATGCACTAGTCAGTTAGTTACAAGTGCTTTGTTCTATTAAAACGTATACTTTATCCCAGTGTGTAGAATGTTACTGTTGTAGTTTATGCACTAGTCAGTTAGTTACAAATGCTTTGTTCTATTAAAACGTATACTTTATCCCAGTGTGTAGAATGTTACTGTTGTAGTTTATGCACTAGTCAGTTAGTTACAAGTGCTTTGTTCTATTAAAACGTATACTTTATCCCAGTGTGTAGAATGTTACTGCTGTAGTTTATGCACTAGTCAGTTAGTTACAAGTGCTTTGTTCTATTAAAACGTATACTTTATCCCAGTGTGTAGAATGTTACTGTTGTAGTTTATGCACTAGTCAGTTAGTTACAAGTGCTTTGTTCTATTAAAACGTATACTTTATCCCAGTGTGTAGAATGTTACTGTTGTAGTTTATGCACTAGTCAGTTAGTTACAAGTGCTTTGTTCTATTAAAACGTATACTTTATCCCAGTGTGTAGAATGTTACTGCTGTAGTTTATGCACTAGTCAGTTAGTTACAAATGCTTTGTTCTATTAAAACGTATACTTTATCCCAGTGTGTAGAATGTTACTGTTGTAGTTTATGCACTAGTCAGTTAGTTACAAGTGCTTTGTTCTATTAAAACGTATACTTTATCCCAGTGTGTAGAATGTTACTGCTGTAGTTTATGCACTAGTCAGTTAGTTACAAGTGCTTTGTTCTATTAAAACGTATACTTTATCCCAGTGTGTAGAATGTTACTGCTGTAGTTTATGCACTAGTCAGTTAGTTACAAGTGCTTTGTTCTATTAAAACGTATACTTTATCCCAGTGTGTAGAATGTTACTGTTGTAGTTTATGCACTAGTCAGTTAGTTACAAGTGCTTTGTTCTATTAAAACGTATACTTTATCCCAGTGTGTAGAATGTTACTGTTGTAGTGTATGCACTAGTCAGTTAGTTACAAGTGCTTTGTTCTATTAAAACGTATACTTTATCACAGTGTGTAGAATGTTACTGCTGTAGTTTATGCACTAGTCAGTTAGTTACAAATGCTTTGTTCTATTAAAACGTATACTTTATCCCAGTGTGTAGAATGTTACTGTTGTAGTTTATGCACTAGTCAGTTAGTTACAAGTGCTTTGTTCTATTAAAACGTATACTTTATCCCAGTGTGTAGAATGTTACTGTTGTAGTTTATGCACTAGTCAGTTAGTTACAAATGCTTTGTTCTATTAAAACGTATACTTTATCACAGTGTGTAGAATGTTACTGTTATAGTTTATGCACTAGTCAGTGAGTTACAAGTGCTTTGTTCTGTTAAAACGTATACTTTATCCCAGTGTGTAGAATGTTACTGCTGTAGTTTATGCACTAGTCAGTTAGTTACTAGTGCTTTGTTCTATTAAAACGTATACTTTATCCCAGTGTGTAGAATGTTACTGTTGTAGTTTATGCACTAGTCAGTTAGTTACAAGTGCTTTGTTCTATTAAAACGTATACTTTATCACAGTGTGTAGAATGTTACTGTTGTAGTTTATGCACTAGTCAGTTGGTTACAAGTGTTTTGTTCTATTAAAACGTATACTTTATCCCAGTGTGTAGAATGTTACTGTTGTAGTTTATGCACTAGTCAGTTAGTTACAAGTGCTTTGTTCTATTAAAACGTATACTTTATCCCAGTGTGTAGAATGTTACTGTTGTAGTTTATGCACTAGTCAGTTAGTTACAAGTGCTTTGTTCTATTAAAACGTATACTTTATCCCAGTGTGTAGAATGTTACTGTTGTAGTTTATGCACTAGTCAGTTAGTTACAAGTGCTTTGTTCTATTAAAACGTATACTTTATCGCAGTGTGTAGAATGTTACTGTTGTAGTTTATGCACTGGTCAGTTAGTTATAACAGCATTGTTGTATTAAAACGTATACTTTATCCCAGTGTGTAGAATGTTACTGTTGTAGTGTATGCACTAGTCAGTTAGTTACAAGTGCTTTATTCTATTAAAACGTATACTTTATCACAGTGTGTAGAATGTTACTGCTGTAGTTTATGCACTAGTCAGTTAGTTACAAATGCTTTGTTCTATTAAAACGTATACTTTATCCCAGTGTGTAGAATGTTACTGCTGTAGTTTATGCACTAGTCAGTTAGTTACAAATGCTTTGTTCTATTAAAACGTATACTTTATCCCAGTGTGTAGAATGTTACTGTTGTAGTTTATGCACTAGTCAGTTAGTTACAAGTGCTTTGTTCTATTAAAACGTATACTTTATCCCAGTGTGTAGAATGTTACTGTTGTAGTTTATGCACTAGTCAGTTAGTTACAAATGCTTTGTTCTATTAAAACGTATACTTTATCACAGTGTGTAGAATGTTACTGTTGTAGTTTATGCACTAGTCAGTTGGTTACAAGTGCTTTGTTCTATTAAAACGTATACTTTATCCCAGTGTGTAGAATGTTACTGTTGTAGTTTATGCACTAGTCAGTTAGTTACAAGTGCTTTGTTCTATTAAAACGTATACTTTATCCCAGTGTGTAGAATGTTACTGTTGTAGTTTATGCACTAGTCAGTTAGTTACAAGTGCTTTGTTCTATTAAAACGTATACTTTATCCCAGTGTGTAGAATGTTACTGCTGTAGTTTATGCACTAGTCAGTTAGTTACAAATGCTTTGTTCTATTAAAACGTATACTTTATCCCAGTGTGTAGAATGTTACTGTTGTAGTTTATGCACTAGTCAGTTAGTTACAAGTGCTTTGTTCTATTAAAACGTATACTTTATCCCAGTGTGTAGAATGTTACTGCTGTAATTTATGCACTAGTCAGTTAGTTACAAGTGCTTTGTTCTATTAAAACGTATACTTTATCCCAGTGTGTAGAATGTTACTGTTGTAGTTTATGCACTAGTCAGTTAGTTACAAGTGCTTTGTTCTGTTAAAACGTATACTTTATTCCAGTGTGTAGAATGTTACTGTTGTAGTTTATGCACTAGTCAGTTAGTTACAAGTGCTTTGTTCTATTAAAACGTATACTTTATTTATGTTATCAACATTTAGCAGTGTGTTTGGGTATACTGATATATTGATATGTTTCCGGTTATGTATTATCTTACGATTGCTGCAGAACACAAATATTGACAATAGCTGTATATTATTGTATATCGTATATATATATATATATATATATATATATATATATATATATATATATATATATATATATATATATATATGCAAACTATTGCCCTAAGGTTGCTATTTTCATGGTGTCGCCCAACGGTCGATTTGTTTCATGAACATTTTGAACATCTTGCGTTTTCGTTTGTTGGTACTTCTTAAATGTTCCCTTTTTCTCGGCTGTTGCTTCCTGAACTGATGGGTTCCACCACCAGGTTTCCGGTTTTTTGCATAGACATGCCGCCCCTTGTGACTCCATAGTGAAGGCTGCCCACCGGTTTCATTGTATCACATAGGATTGTCCAATCATACTCTTCGTCATCTTCCCCGCTGTTAATGACATCCTTGGTGTAATCGTCAGCTATCGTTTGGTCCTTACATGTCCACCACTTGATCCTAATGTGATGTTTAAAACGGACAATCTTGACTCTTCTCAAGCCATAACAAACTAAATTTTACTTGTGTTGACATAGTGGAAATAAAACTTATCTTAATGAGCAGCATTTTATAACAATCCGTAATTCCAAAGAGCTGGATTCTTGGGGCATGTCCACACAGGCCATCAATCAATTTCATTCTAAGGTAACTGCTCTCATTGAAGTGCACAATGACGTTACACTTCACATCGAATAGGAACAACACTCGCCATTATATCTATAAAATGATGGAAACCAAAACATTTAGTATAACTGCCCCAAATAACTGTCGGATAGCCCTATATATAATTTCGTGTAATATAAGGGTTCTCATTGTAGAATACAGTTCAGATTTACCACGGTTCTTACGGCATTGGAATCTGCTACAATCAAGTATGCGTCGTCTTTTTATCTTTTAATATTAATAAAACAAATATATGTGCACGCAAGAACTACGTGTGTAATAATGTATGGCCCAAGGACGCAACACTAAAAAACACATGAAACTATTGTAGATGTTTACCAGTTCTGTTATTTATACAAATATTGACTGTTATCTATTTTACATGTATATTATCAACACGTTCGAGCAAGGCATACAAGGTGAAATTTATATCCACGCTAAGGATGATGCTTCAGCTGTCAAACTAATATGTACGCCAGTGACAATGTGCACGTCGAAGCCATGGGGCACCGTTGATCTACAAATGCAGAGAAAGAAGAGGCTCTGTGAAATGATATCAAGTAACGTTTTACCAAATCATCGTGACTGTGAAAACGATTCTTTGTAGTGAGTGGTCATATTTACGCAGCCGCTGTATGTCGCTTTACTTCAAAGGCGTAGAAACGACGGTGCGTATGAATGTTTGCTCCGTCCGAAAAGGTAGTATATATGATCAAGGACATGTGAAAACGCTAATACTGAGTCGTTACGAACTTATTCTCAGCAGGCTTGGGATAAAAATAAATTGCATTTGAAAATTTCGTAATTGAACTTCCCGTTTGAATAAAAACACACATACGTATTCGTTTAATTACAATAAATCGTTTTATATATCGTCCTAGTGACATTTCTGCATCGTTATAGTGTGGCTTCGGGTGGCTTCGGTATCTTATTGTTATATGTACTAGAGTTGAATAATGATAGCAATAGTCTTTCTTCTAACAGTTTCTAGGAGGATTCTGCTAACACGGAGAAACGAATACACGGACAGTCAGACTAGCCAAACATTATGGCTAGTCTGACGTGTTCGGTAAATGAATCATAATCTTAAGCTACGGAGGAATATTTCCATTATGTAGATATCGATAATCTACACGGTTATTACAGTTTGGCAAACATATAAATTTCTTGTCGAAAAGTGTTTACAAATACGTCTCTCCGGCCTTTTGCCTACAGCATGTGCCTTTTTCCTCCCTATGCAAATAATTAGAACGAAATCTTGTACAAGTCTGCCCCAACCAGTGAAGGCATGAAACATTGGCAAAGCAACATAGCGATCCGGACCCAGTGCGTTGGCTATTTCGTTGGCCGGTAAATATCAAAAGTTGTTCCCATCATCAAAGGCAATCCACACTTCGGTGATGTTGAGGCGCTGAGCTGATGTCACTGCAAGAACTACCACAACCGTGTCAACTGCGAATGGATATCTCTTCATACCATTTTAACGTTTCACGTCGTCTTCCGTGTGGAGTAGGATTCGAGTATATATCCATATCTGGAATGTAAGCAAGTATTCTAGCCTTCAGTCTGGTGGAGTTGACACGTCTCGCTACATCACCTCTCAGTTGTCCAAGTCGGGTACTCTAAATGTTTGCTAGGTCGGTCAATTTAAAAACGGGTTAAACAAGACGGTCCACGCGGGCTTCTTCAATATATGAGATGAGTCCAACAAATGCGATGACATGATAATCAGAGTCTACTTCACATTCATCAAATGTTTCCACTTCGTATGCTTTGTTGTACAAAGAGGCCAGACATTGGGTGTGATGTTTAGCCTATTGTGTGATCATGTCCCCAGCAGTTAGTTTCCAAGAAGTGCAGTACCCTGCAATTTGACAGCATACTGTCTGACGTAACGTCAACCTGAAAGGTCGATGCATTGCATAAAGATTCTCCAACTGGAGCATGTCGCAGGGGAAACATGTTTCGGGTCAAGGAGGTGCTTCTTCTACAGACGGACGGGTGAACTTCTTGGAAGCATCTGTACTATCTTCAATGTGAAATTTCCTTTTCTCTGTTTGCTGAAGTTTTGTCTTGTTGCCTTCCAGGGCGATATCTGAGATGGCCCTAAATCCAAATATTGTTGTACTTATGTACTTTAAGTGTGTGCCAAATTTCATGCTTGTATCATAAAACGCACAATTCGGCCATATTTTGTCACATAGGCTGGGCTAATTGCACTCTGACTCGGAAGATTTGATGTACGCGTAGTCGAAGTCCGAACTGGCTTACTTGTGATTGTTCAAACGTGTTCGTGTGCGACCACCGTCTGCATTAAGTAATAGGGTCTGTAAGAGACTCCGTCCGACTGCAGCTGATTGGGGACTGGACACAAGAATAATATTCTAACGACGGATGACAGTTGTATTTTCCGACTGATGAATACTAGGAAAATAGTAACTATGTTGCGTGATACCTCTCGTATCTAAAATGTCCTATTTAATACTGCGTTTACCACAATTTCACTCATAGACATATAGCAATGTAAGGAGCGCAGATAGTATACACGATTTTAGGCTGTATGTGTCTTTAAGGGGTTTGACATTGCTGTACGTTGTGGTTTTACAACAGTTCGATAAGCACTTATATCTGTCAAATTGTCTAAATGCACATCATAATAACACATGTATACATTTGCCCCCAAACAGGTCGTACTGCGCGAAAGATGGCATTCTTCATTAGTATTCAAGATCGTCAAACACAAGTACCAGCCGCCGATGCCATGGCAACCACTATAACAATCGATTAAAATGCATGAGTTTCATGATCATTGTTACCGGCAAAGTGTTCCACTGTTTCTGCTTGTAATTATCCTTCGCACAATATGACTATAAAACACTAGTTGGTGACAGTCCGATTATTACAACCAAAAACAGTCCTATTATAGTATATGTTAACTTGGAGAATATTGACTTCCTAGCCCCAAGTGTCCCCAACCTCGTTTTCGAGTGCGAAACTTATATGGCCAATAATTTTCGGACAGTAATTGCGCCATGACTGAGTTTAGTCTCGCTTAACCGACTGTCGGTTGGCTGCGTAACTACGCCGAGAAGACAGTCTGGTGACTTTGCCGGCTTTTGAATATTATCCGTGTGGGTTATACAATGCTGCTACCTCACGGATACTCGTTAATGCTGCCGTAATTCCTATTTTTATAAACAACTGACTATTTGTATTTATAATTATTTTTTGTGTTAATATAAGTTTAATTTTGAATAGTTTTTATAATGCAGCATTATCTGATAAAAAGGTACCCTTGTTTAATTTGTATGTTATCCGTGTGGGGCTAAACAAGGCTGCCACCTCACGGATACTGGTTAATCCTTCCGTAATTCCTATTTTATAAACAACTGCAAATTTGTATTTTGTGAGTGTTAATATAAGTTTAATTTGGAATTTGTTTTTATAATACATTATCTGATAAAAAAGGTATCCTTATATAATGTGTTATTTGAAATTCGGCCTGAGAACCAATCAGCGTCTCTATCCTAATCTGGAGTAAGGCGGTGTGGTGGTCCCAGATTCGACCAGACCAGGATTCGTACGAATCTAGGACCGCGACGGTAGCGGTCCCAGATTCGTACCGGGCCAGGATTCGCCTTTGTTACTAACGTAGTTTCCGTTAGTAATACATCAAGTATTGAAATAATATTGTTATCACGCACATCTTAAATAAAAATGGATTAACTTATCGTCTTATGTGATAATTTTCACTCACTCGAACGTGTTGTGTTATTTAGTCGAATCTCGGCCCGGGCATGACATATGCCGTTGCCACTACGTCAGAGCGCGTCAGAACAGATAAAAGCGATCATTGCGCATGCGCGCTCATGTGCGATATGCGTTTAGACGAATCCTGGACTGGTCGAATCTGGGACCACCACAGCGGCCCTGTCGGTTACATCGGCAGCCCATTAATTCCCCAAGCGGAGTAGAGGGGCTGAAAAGTGCTGCCACCTCACGGAGCCTGGGTAATCGAGGCTATAGTTGGAAGCGAAAATACGCTTTGTGGCAGTACTAATCTTTGCATATATTGGTTTCCTATATTACCCGATTATCCCGTTTTGCCCGGGTTTCCCATACGAGTCGCAGCAGTGATGGGGTAGGTCATGCGCTGGAGATGCCCGTACCAGCGGAGACGGCATTGGCGAAGAAGGGGTAATACAGTGCCACTTGGGTTGGCCGGTTTTATCTCGTACAGTTTGTGATGTGGCATGAGATAATATCATGTGCATCGCACATCGAAGACATCGAGGTGGCGGCGATCTCGGAGTGTTATTGCCTTAGGTACGGCGCCTTAGAGAAGAACGGAAATAATCAGTGCACGGTACATGTTTATCTTGGTGTTGATGCAGATGCGTCGTTCGCGGCAGCTTTGGAGAAACATTCCTGTATTTCATATTTCAGATAAAAATCACAAGAAAGATTGTAGGTTTTATTTATTGATGCTACGGCATTAATCAGAGTTACGGTGAATTTGCTAAGAACTTTTATTTTAGGACAATATAATATTATATTACTATGCTCCTTTTATACATGAAAGAAAATGATCTGTGATAATTTATTATAAATGTCCTGTTTGGAAACTTTCCCCAATTCTACTTCTGTTACAACTTCCATTACCGTTTGGAGACCGGAACGTAGGTTACGGGGTACGTTGCTGTTTTGTTATATTGAGTCTACCTATTATCTTTATTTGCGGGGGGGGGTGACTCAATTTGCTCAGTTGCTGTTGTCGTCTGTGCTGTTCTATCAAATCATTAGGAGCACGTGCTATTTTGATTCTCCAAAGATGTGTTTTGTGAGACTTTTTCACCAAGCAGTTTTCCATTTTGGGGAGAATGTTGATTTGTTTGTAGCGGGAAGTATCATTTTAAAGGAGTATGAGTATTTTTATATTTTCGTCTAAACATAACAAATGTCGCTTACTGTCCTTGGGTGGGGGAAACTCCTCATTATCAGTTGATCAGGTGGGCCTTCACCTGTGATGTTGTGTATTAGCAGCTCGATGCATTGTATATAATTTTATATTTGATTGATTGTTCATGTGTGTAGAGCACCAAATTTGCGTACATACAATTCATCAATTCATTGGTATGTCTGTTTCACATCAACTGCCTATACGGGTTTAACCTTATATTATATATATATATATATATATATATATATATATATATATATATATATATATATATATATATATATATATATATATATATATATATATATATATGAACCCAACCTTTATTCAACATCAAACTAGCTGCGGCCACGTATCTTTGCAGTTTATTTTGCGCACAATACAATTTTAACACACGACAGTCACAATTAGATTGCCCCATTACCTTATTATGCAATGAGTTTATCATCTTTATTAATTAATTAATTTATCTTATTATAATATTGTCATATTTTTTAGCATATTTATTTATTCCAATATATATATATATATATATATATATATATATATATATATATATATATATATACACATATATATATCTATATATATATATATATATATATATATATATATATATATATATATATATATATATATATGGAATAAATAAATATGCTAAACAATATGACAATATTATAATAAGATAAATAAATTAATTAATACTATACTATAATATATACTATATTATAAGTATAATGGGGCAATCTAATTGTGACTCTCGTGTATATATATATATATATATATATATATATATATATATATATATGCTACCGTTTACATATTTACATGCTTGATTTTACTGTATACATGCATTACTATGTGACTTACAATATATTGTATTTTTATGCATCCAAAGTGCAAAATATGTATTTCCCCTCTACGATTGGACAACAAAGTTATTATTATAATTTTTATTATTATTACCACATGAACATTGACACCAGCTATTTTATTCTAATAAAATATCAGGAACTTCCTATCGACAACTTGTTATTTTAGATAGTGTTTAACTTATACTAGATGGGTCTACCTAAATTGTACCCTATAAGTACTTTGCCTTTTATAAGTAACGTTGCACACTCTGTCTGTTTGATACCACCACAAAAAGGGCACAGTTGGGGAGGGCAAGTTGGCACGACTGGGTTCATACGAACGGGTGTTTGTTCAATTCGTCACAGCGGTACTCAACCAGAAATGCAAAAGCAAAGGCGTTGGACAAGATTGCTTCCGCACTTGAGATTGGTGAAACGTGGTCAGTGTCTGTTACAGTAGTCGTTATAATAAATATAATCTAATACTATCGGCGACCTGACTAACGCCTAGGTCGCCCTGCCATCGGTTTGGCACCAGATCAGCTAACATCATCATAAAGCAACATCAATGCACCTGAAAATATTCACATGGCTTTGTACCCAACACAACATTACTGGCCACTAATTCACCACAATAATAGTACGTTATTATAACTGACAATCGTAGCGGTGTGCGACGGCCTGTGGTCATGCAGATTACGATCTTCAGCAATCACGGCCGTGGTCTAGCCAGTGAACACGAAGTCACGACGTTGACCTACATGTTTTGAGAGATAGCGGCGTGGGCCTTGTAACTTTATCTGGCTGTCTTCATGATACAAAAGCATTTCTTGGTTTTGGATGTGCCAGACCAGGCGTACCTGCATGATTCCACGATAAATTTGCATTTGAACGCCCATGCAACGTGCTCCATTTAACGACTGCCTGTACAAACTACGCGTCGTTGCCAGTGTGCGACCATGTGAACGCTGTCCAACATCTTTGACCTTGCTCTCGTTCCTCCAAGATAGAATTACAAGATCCACCGCTTCAGCCATGGTATTTTGCAGCACTATCAAACGGTTGACAGTATAAAACTGTCTTTATGTTTTTCCATCACGGTGTGTGCATTACTCGTGATAATTATAGTCTGCCATACACAGCCAACTTGTAATGAGATCACTTATTGAATAAATTATTATATATCTTCGTATACGCACGGCTGCATTTTAGACACCGATTGTTTAATTAGTTGTAAATAAAATGTAACAAAACAAGTAATGAATGAAATATCGACTAGTATAAGATGTTAAGATCGTCCTGTTTTTCTATGAAGAGTATACGGAAATGTCAATGGTAGTCAGGCGGACTGAATCCCGTGGCCCATCGGGCCAGTAAAATTTGAAATCTGGTGGCCCGAACTGGCCGTACATCTTCAAAAACCGCGTCGGGTGGTCGGGCCAGTGCCTATGTCGAGTTCTGACTAATAAAAAGGGTATTATAGGGGTCTAATGCTTAGAAATCATTGCGGTGCAAACGGTAACTGTCTTAAAAATTATTATGTTTATGATTTTTTTACATTTTGCGAAATGTCTTATTTACGTAAAGAAATTTTTTTTTATAGATTTTGCCACGGCAATGATTTCTCTAAAATACTATACATAACATTTCGTTGCACAATTTGTTACTAGATAGACAGCTTTACCATCTACTAAACCTGTTTTTAATTATGACTGCTCCCCCACCTCAGACCTAGGCCCTGTGGCTCAACATGTAGGCTGGAAGGCACGCACGCACGCACGCACGCACGCACGCACGCACGCACGCACGCACGCACGCACGCACGACACGCACACACACACACACACGCACCACACCACACACACACACACACACACACACACACACACACACACACACGCACATACACGCGCGCGCACACAAACAATAATATTGTGTTATAATAAATACAGGAGTTTGGTGGATAAAAGAAGTCTAAAAGAGATATTGAATTAACCTGTCTAATAATTAAGAAATCATTTGTAACAAAACGCTTGTCTTTAGGTCTGTTACCTATCTCTTGAACCTCGCGACTCTAATTTGTGTCACCAATGAATTGTGACTGTCACCGGGAGGCTAATCGCCAAAACTATTTTTGCGTTGTCGTTGTTATAAAATAAGACAACTACATCAAATTGGCCGTGCAAAGTGGTTTTAATATATTAAACTGTTTATATATAACATAACTGAACGACTCAGGTCTATTGTATCTGCTCACAATTAAATGTACGTGAGCATGTAAGAATTACGCATTCGGCGGGTTTGATTGCGTTACTGTCTTTAAGTCACCGAGCATTGTGCTGGTGCCAAACTCAGTTCGGACATTAAATAAGACGTCATCACATCATTATAATTTACGCTAGGACGTTTGCTGAAGGTGTGTGTGTGTGTGTGTGTGTGTGTGTGTGTGTGTGTGTGTGTGTGTGTGTGTGTGTGTGTGTGTGTGTGTGTGTGTGTGTGTGTGTGTGTGTGTGTGTGTGTGTGTGTGTGTGTGTGTGTGTGTGTGTGTGTGTGTGTGTGTGTGTGTGTGTGTGTGTGTGTGTGTGTGTGTGTGTCTGTGTGTGTGTGTGTGTGTGTGTGTGTGTGTGTGTGTGTGTGTGTGTGTGTGTGTGTGTGTGTGTGTGTGTGTGTGTGTGTGTGTGTGTGTGTCTGTGTTGATTTTGTGTGTTGTGTGTGTGTGTGTGTGTGTGTGTGTGTGTGTGTGTGTGTGTGTGTGTGTGTGTCCCCGTGTGTTGAATTTATTATTTACTAATTTGTGACACGTGACTTTTGAAATAAGTAATTTGTGTTGTCTTATAAATCTGCTGGCCGGACACGTTAAGTGGGGAAGCTTACAACTTTTGTTTATGCAAACTACGTCGATGCCATAGATTGAAGGGTTCCTCCCTGTCACCAAACGCACTCTTTCCTGCTGGTGGACGCTACCCCAGACAGCACAAATTTGAAGTGGGCAAAGTGTGTATATTAATTGTGGAAAGACCCAAGGATAATGATAGCATCAAAACACTGTCGTTTCGTAATGTGTGTACGCGCCTGTGAACGGGCTGGATATAATTATGTTGCGAGAGAAATGCAGGTAATAACATTAATAATAACCAACGCTGGATTGCCCCGCCAGGTCCGTTTGCATTACAATCGCAATGTCGGCGCATTATTAAATAAATAAACATGTAGTCAATATTATGCAATTTTGGTTCAATACTTGTGACCAACTTTTACTGAGTGGATCATTTGTATCATAGCAAAAACGTCACAAAGCAGAAGGTGATAAATAGCAATGTTTTGTGCTACTCTCGAAGACCCCTGGTTATGCACAAATAAGAGCGAGACGGAAGGATATATGTGAGCAAGTCGACCGACAGGTCTTTGTACATTCAACGCGTTTATTGAGTATGTATACAGCTCCCAGAGGGCGGCCCGCTCTGTAACAGATAATTAAATATCGTATAATTCCAAGTACATATATATCAACATATTCATGCATTTACACTTCCTGTGCCCTCTTACACCGTCTATTCCTGTTTTGCTCTATATATTAATATATATTCTATTACTAGACATTATTACACATGTGGTAACCGTAATAATTATAATAATACACAACAACCTAACTTATACAGGTTATAAAGCACTGGCTAGAAAGTACTGATAACAATAATGGAATACTCGTTAGTTATAATTAACAAGCAATTAACATATACACTCCGTATAATTATTCAACCACGCACCCCTTGGTGGACTCGGCGCCAATTGCAGGCAAACCCGTTTCTCTGTAATTAAACAACCAATGTTGCATGTTAACATGGTAAAATAATAAAGTAATATATAAGTCTAGTATTTACGAGTTACATGGTTGCAGCAATGCACAGTACAAATTAGCTTGCAATGCATTAAAAAAAAACGGAAATAGTTGATTAGAATTATTTACCATATCCACTGCTAAATATCAGAAATGTTATGGTAACAACTAACAAATTCCATGAGCCACTTTCTTAAGGGGGCTACTATTGCGCTACTTTTGTTTTAGGAAATATCAGTTTAGCACGCGTTAACTGGCGTGAGTAGAAACTAAGTCAACTGCAGCACTTGGTTTGTGACTTCACGAACTTCATTAGTTACATTAATTATTAAAGGAATTTCTTGTCAGTTCACATAAAATATTCTAAAACAAAACAGTTTGTAATAATTGTTTTTAATATATAAAAGTGTTGCTATGTTAGTAGGACAGCACAAATGTTCTACTATGTATACTTAACTTGTGAGTATATTAGTGAGTTTTAAAATATTGTGTTGATGAAAGGTATTTCCCACTAAAATAATGTGGCATATGGCCATATCTAGATTGCATAATAATAACAACATCATGCGTATATAATATATATGATGTTGTCTAAAATGAAAACTTACCCATTAATTTTTTTTATTTTGATCTAATAAATAAATAATGTATCTACGATGTCGTTTAAATACAAAATTATATATTTAAAATTAATTATGTTAAGCTAATACATAAATATATAAATATTATATATCTAAAATATCTTTTAAAATGACACATTATCTAAAAACAATTATATGTTAGGCTAATAAATAAATAAATATTATATATTTAAAATGTCTTTAAAAAATTTAAATTATGTATTAAATAATTATTATGTTAAACTAATAAATAAAAAAAGATGTATCTAAAACGTAATTTAAAACTATAAATTATCTATTTAAAAATATTATGTAAAGCTAATAAATAAATTAATTAATATTATCTATCTAAAATGCCATTAATAGAAATAAACCATATTTAAAATTATTATGTTAAGCTAAACCTTCACAATGAAAGTTGTGTTTAGCTCTATCGGTCTGCCATGCGAGAACACATACACCGACAATCCCCCACAACATCAACCAGCGTCAGAAAAAGAACAAGCCTGCCAGAGTGGTGAAAACAGACAAGTTAAGATTCTAAGGTCTTTACTGCTATGTACGCACGGAGGTAAACAATATTTCTAAAGCAGTTAATTTGTTTTCGTACTGATGCTTCTAAAACGCTTGGTTGACGATAATAATTCGATGAGATATGATAATATATATATATATATATATATATATATATATATATATATATATATATATATATATATTATCATATCGCACGAATATATATATATATATATATATATATATATATATATATATATATATATATATATTATCATATCATTTATAAATGGATGTTAGTTCACTGCCGACAATTTTGGAAGCTGTTTTCACCATTCTGTCAAGCTTGCTCCTCGGCTGATGCTATCGAACCACACACTTCTTGAGAATGCAAGCTCACTCTCAATAGCAGACCGACAGAACCGACCACGAACTTTACATCCTGATAGTTTCAGTTGAACACTATCTCGCCTTCTCCGGGCGGAAAATTTGCAATAACGCGACGACTGTTCATGTATGCAGATATCCACAACTGTCCACGACCAGATACTCATTCCTACAGCTGAATGAGCTCAAACAACATAGGGTGGCAGAATTTGCCAAAGGTTCGACACGGCAGCCCATGATTCGAACTCGGGTGATTGATAGTCTGATACTCTACCACTGCGCCACAGCGCTCCAAATGTTCTGAGAAAGTCAGGTTCTGCACGATGCCACAGAACTGCATCATACACTGGGAGAAACGTGGGGCTGCTTCCGTCGAAGACTTCAAAGAAACTTTTACAGAAATAATGACGCTTTGATCAGCATGTCCAAGCATGTTATAATGCATGTCCACTCGGTTACCTGCTTCCTTATGGTTAGCCGTTATAACGCAATCTTCAAAGATTGTTGAAATCGTATGATCTTCGTAACTCCGTCCGCCATCTTTGTTTTTTTGTTGCAGGACGGTAGCTAATACACCAACGAACGGTGCAGAGTTGTTCGGCAAACGTTACAAAAATAAAAGTTACAATTTCATATACTTATTTTATCACAACTTAGTTTGCCTTCACAAATCACATCTCTAATATATGTGTCGGCGAATAATTTCCGGACATGAATTGGGGTCGAAGCCATAAAAGGTCAAGAATCGCTGCCATCCACTAACCACATACATCCCTTACGTACATGTATGGACGTTACCTGAGAATTCCAATAGAATTACCCGTTCAACCATTCTCACGAGGCTGCGGTTGAAATGCACACGACGCGTATTTCCCTGCAAGAGATAGTATCGGCTCTGCTTGGAGTATCACAATGAGATCTGTCACGGTGGAGAGGTCGTATCGCTACAAACGATCTGCAGATCCTCGACCGAGCAGACACTTGCTATGCACGGCACGCAAAGCACCTGTCCAGCGGTTCCGCTCCCACCTATTTCGGAGACGCGGCTGTGGCACAATTCACGGACCGATGACGTTCGGTTGTACTCTTCGAGTTACACAATTGACGTCGACGCACTCAACCGTGACCAGTGGCGAGCGTTGATCTGTAGGCGCAAAACGTAAATCAGAACTAGATGATCAAATCTGGGCAGATTTTCAATAAACAGGTGTAAATAATAAATGAAATTACGATGGTTGCTTACAGGAAAGTGCCTGGTAAGTAATTGTAAACATCGTAAAGTTGACACGATGTCGGACAGAAAGTCAACGCAGAGACTTCAGAAGCGGCATAGAACGAGTAAAACGTGGAGACCTAATCACAACTCTTGCTAAGTTGCTAAACAATTCTGAAGACGTAATTTTCTGATATCTTTAATGGCAATATTTTTATAACGGAAATACAATAAAATGGTCTTCCATTGACTGGCGCAATTGCAATAGTTTTTTTTTGGCAAAGGAAAGAGGCAAATGCCGACCAATACACTGCAAATCATGAAACTGACAATAACATGTTCGACAAATCTGTTAAATCTATTCGCTAAATTAAAATTATCGTTAAAAATCACTCATAAATTCCGAGTTAAAACTGCAGATATAACATGCTGACTATATAGGGGTATAGGGAAAACATTCTTAATGTGTCCTCGTTGCCTCTGTGCTCCAATAATAAGAAACTATGTTTATCTTCAACTAGCTTTAATCTACTTTCATTTGCTCAATGAAAATAGTCATCAAGGTATTGTCCAAGTTTTGGGAGGAACAATTGGTATCTGAGTAGAAAGGATATATATATATATATATATATATATATATATATATATATATATATATATATATATATATAAATATATATATATATATATATATATATATATATATATATATATATATATTCAAGATTCAAGATTCAAAAAACTTTATTGTCCATTTAAAACATCACATTAAGAACGGAAATTGTTCTTTAGTTAAACAGTAAAATGACAGTAATAAGATTGGTAAGCCATAATAGTTAATAAGACACATTAAAATAGTAATAATACTAATCAGCACTAAAATTGGTAAAGTAAAGAAATTAAGTATATAAATAAGTACTCTAAATAATAACTAATTAAATAAGCAAGTAATGTTCCTTAAAAGGTTCTTTGATAAGACACAATGTGGTAACATTAATAATATGTACTAGAATTGCTAAATAAATAAGATTAGATAAATTAGTATATGGAAATAAGTGTATGGAATAAAACAAGTATACAGTACATTCAAATTTAGCATTCAAAATTTAAATGGCAGAGGGTATAACAGATTTTTTGAATAGGATCTTTTTATCTTGTGGAACTTTTAGACGTCTCCCTGACGGAAGTTTTTGAAAAGCGTCATTCAGAGGATGGTTAGGATCGCACAATATTTGTCTGGCCTTCATTTTCAGTGCAGCATTGTATATACTGGACAGGTGTTTCTGTTCGTTACCAATCAACTTGCTAGCTGTGTTGACAACACGAGCAAGCTTTATTTTATTCTTGCCACTGACACGTGATTATGTTAAAAGATAGAACGCTCTCTAATAAACTCCTGTAAACAAGTTGGAGAATGTGTTGGCTAATATCGAAACTGTTCACCTTTCTCAGTAGGAACAGTCGTTGTTGCACTTTCTTGTAAACATAATCAACAAGATCACAGAATGTCAAGCTTTCGTCAAGTAATGTACCGAGGTACTTGAAGCACTTCACTGTTTCTACTTCTTGATTATCTATGAATATTGGTTTTGGTGGTTGAGTAGTTCTTCCCCCTCCAAACAATAACGCTTTAGTTTTAGTTGTATTGAGTTTTAAAAAGCTGGAATTAAACTGAAAAGTTAACGCATCGATTTGAAGGAGATATTCGGAAAGAGAGTGTTCATTTTTAAGACGACCTACAATGGCCATGTCGTCTGCCTATTTAATCAGGGTAAGAAATGAATTGGTAGACGATATTTCGTTCGTATATATTGAAAACAGAATTGGGGAAAGGACGCATCCTTGTCGAGCTCCGGTGTTTACTACGATTTCGCCCGACAGGACGGGATCTCTGCACAGAGGACCGTTCAGTCGGACGCGCTGTGGCCGATCACATAGAAACTGCCTAATCCATAGAATAAGATCAGGATTAACCTCAAGGTTCAACAACTTCTTAATCAGAACATGGATTTGTATAGTATTAAAGGCCGACGAAAAGTCCATGACTAGGACACGGACGGTAGTTCCAGAAGTCTCTAGATGACTGGCAATTAAATTGAACAAAGTTAGTGTTGCGTCCTGTACTCCTCTTTTGGTTCTGTAAGCAAACTGTAGGGGATCCATGCGATTGGCCACAGACTTAATCAATACAAGTCTTTCCGTACATTTAGCAACGATAGATGTGAGCGTCACTGGGCGAAAGTTATTAAATTCTCTGGCACCAGGTTTTTTTGACAATGAGCATAATAGTAGATTGTTTCCACGAGCGTGGCATAGAATGTATGTTTAAGAGCAACTGAAAAAACTTGTGAAAAAAGGACGAAGCTGATCCGCGCATACTGTCATAACACCGCCCCGCGAACCATCGGGTCCAGGTGCTTTGTTTGGGTTAATATGTGAGAAGCATCTAACATCATCACTTTCGACCTGTCTTATAGGGCTTATTGCTTGACATAATATACCACATTCATCTATATAGTCGATATTATCATATCTGGCATAAAACCTGTTTAAATCAGTTGCAAACTTTACTGGATTGTAGATACTAAAGGTTGTTCTTTGCGAGTTCTACCCATCATCCTATCAAGAACTTCCAGGCTTCGCTGGCATTACCAGATAGCAGTTTTCGCTCAACTTTGTTTTTATACTCCAATTAGGCTAAATTTCATTTTCAGAAAACTGAATATAGCACGTGACAGTCAACAATTTCATCAACGTTATCAGAACAGCCATAATAAAACATGCAGGTCAACGTCGTGACTTCGTGTTCACTGGCTAGACCACGGCCGTGATTGCTGAAGATCGTAATCTGCATGACCACAGGCCGTCGCACACCGCTACGATTGTCAGTTATAATAACGTACTATTATTGTGGTGAATTAGTGGCCAGTAATGTTGTGTTGGGTACAAAGCCATGTGAATATTTTCAGGTGCATTGATGTTGCTTTATGATGATGTTAGCTGATCTGGTGCCAAACCGATGTCAGGGGGACCTAGGCGTTAGTCAGGGGCCTCCAGGTATTAGATTATATTTATTATAACGACTACTGTAACAGACACTGACCACGTTTCACCAATCTCAAGTGCGGAAGCAATCTTGTCCAACGCCTTTGCTTTTGCATTTCTGGTTGAGTATCGCTGTGACGAATTGAACAAACACCGCAAATTTACAGGTCATAATTAACATACAAACTGCCCTCTCAACCCGTTCGTATGAACCCAGTCGCGCCAACTTGCCCTCCCCAACTTTTGCCCTTTTTGTGGGGGTATCAAACAGACAGAGTGTGCAACGTTACTTGTAAAAGGCAAAGTACTTATAGGGTGCACTTTACGTAGACCCATCTAGTACAAATTAAACACTATCTAAAATAACAAGTTGTCAATAGGAAGTTACTGATGTTTTAATCAGAATAAATAGCTGGGATCAATGTTCCTGTGGTAATGGGAAACACTCTGTGCTATAATAAGGTAATGGGGCAATCTAATTGTGACTGTCGTGTGTTAAAATTGTATTGTGCGCAAAATAAACTGCAAAGATACGTGGCCGCAGCTAGTTTGATGTCGAATAAATGACAATGGATGCAATATATATATATATATATATATATATATATATATATATATATATATATATATATATATATATATATATAATACTACATAATTTATACATACAACAATTACTGACGTCATTATACATTATATACTGGTTTAGAATTGTGCACGTGTCATCGTTATTCTGTAATGTATTACGTGTTTGCATAATTTGCAAAACCTCCGAAATTGTGTGTTCCAATCTTCTCTATGACTAATCTAGGAGCACTGCTTATGATAAATTGCAAGTTATATCTGAAATATATTTTTCTCCAATATTCGTGTCTTGCTCTGAACTAGCATAAACCTGTTGTCCTTATTGTGTTGTAATTGTGTACTGAAGCTTTTGGGTTTAGTTTCCAGTTTCAACAGTACACGGATAAGTCTCTAAGTAGGTCTCTAAAGTAGACTTTTAAGTTCACGTTATCTTAGACTATCATCACGTTTTATCAGATTCATTTGTTTGGGTAGTATTTACATATAGCGGTAATTCGAGTGCGCGCCCTGGATATCATGTTACTTGAGAACAAAGCAGTCATGCGGCCAGCACTTGTTGTTCACTTCACTTGCTGTTGGAATCCGGGCAGTGCTTTGTGGGTGAAATTACCCGTGACGACCTGGACTGGATCGGGTGCACATTTTCGAGATTGTGTTCGTTGTTAGCGGCCGTGTTCGTGGCTTCTTTATCACCAGGCATGATCACTGTGGCACCTCGACGGCACTATTACTGTCTTGGAGGAGTCTCCTGACTCTATATTGTTATTTCAATGTCACATATTATGCCATGTATACATTACGGTTACGTGTAATGTGTATTATTTTTTAATTGTTGACATGGATTTGTTGTATTATGTATAGGTCAAATAAAAGCGTGAGGGAATTCGCGTAGCAAGTAATGGGAGCGGTTGCACACTGTCAACGCGCTGCGTTGCGTTGCGTTGCGTTGCGTTGCGTTGCGTTGCGTTGCGTTGCGTTGCGTTGCGTTGCGTTGCGTTGCGTTGCGTTGCGTTGCGTTGCGTTGCGTTGCGTTGCGTTGCGTTGCGTTGCGTTGCGTTGCGTTGCGTTGCGTTGCGTTGCGTTGCGTTGCGTTGCGTTGCGTTGCGTTGCGTTGCGTTGCGTTGCGTTGCGTTGCGTTGCGTTGCGTTGCGTTGCGTTGCGTTGCGTTGCGTTGCGTGCGTTGCGTTGCGTTGCGTTGCGTTGCGTTGCGTTGCGTTGCGTTGCGTTGCGTTGCGTTGCGTTGCGTTGCGTTGCGTTGCGTTGCGTTGCGTTGCGTTGCGTTGCGTTGCGTTGCGTTGCGTTGCGTTGCGTTGCGTTGCGTTGCGTTGCGTTGCGTTGTGTTGTGTTGTGTTGTGTTGTGTTGTGTTGTGTTGTGTTGTGTTGTGTTGTGTTGTGTTGTGTTGTGTTGTGTTATACAGCAAAGCAAAGCAAAGCAAAGCAAAGCAAAGCAAAGCAAAGCAAAGCAAAGCAAAGCAAAGCAAAGCAAAGCAAAACAAAACAAAACAAAACAAAACAAAACAAAACAAAACAAAACAAAACAAAACAAAACAAAACAAAACAAAACAAAACAAAACAAAACAAAACAAAACAAAACAAAACAAAACAAAACAAAACAAAACAAAACAAAACAAAACAAAACAAAACAAAACAAAACAAAACAAAACAAAACAAAACAAAACAAAACAAAAGATTATTCGATTTTAAATTTAAATAGCTTATTTTAGCTGCTAGCATGCACATTACAAACACGATAGTCATTTTCAAAACCTGTTTACTATAATTATAAATTATGCATAATTAAAAAGCAAAACAATCAAGTAAGAAACCATTTAAGGCACACAGCAACAACATTGTTACCAACTGCATGTTGTTAACAACATTGTTACCAACTGCATGTTGTTACCCAAATGTCCAAATGTTCACGAAAACATTCTGTAATATATTTTCCAGTAAACTTAAAATGAGGCCTATCAACGTGTTGTTTAAGAATGGCTGCTTTAGGGGATTAGCAGGGTAGATTCATTACTTTTATGATCTCCTGGGCTGGGTGGACACTGGGCAGATAGTTGCCCACTTCCCAGAGGACAATTGTTAGTTATTATAACGAGCATTTCTTAAGCGCCACTCGACCAGGACCAGCCGATTGACAGGCGCAACAAACATTGTAAAATACACTGAATCATAAAATATAAACATATATGTAAATAGATAAATATATATGTAAAATATATGTAAATATGATACTACATTAAGATAAAAAAACCATTATATACTTTGTAATCTACATACATATTGTTAACATGTACATATTTCTAACATATTAAGACATGTATGTAAACAGTTATGGTATAGTAAAAATAAAACATTAAAATTATTATATAATTTTAATAGTAATATAAATTAATTAGTTAAATAGCATACGTTAAATAAGTTAATAAATTAAATACGTCAATAACATAATTCATCATAAGATATATGCTTGCAAATGTCATTCCTGAGAGGGAGAAAGCCAGTTTAAACAAGGGAGTTGTATGGACAGTCCTGAATCTTGTTAGAGTGTCTGATTGACGAAAGTGTTCTGGCAAACTGGTCCAAAGTGCTGAACCGGACACAGTGAAAGCCCACCTGCCGTTATGTTACGCCTATCTTATTACCACGTATGAACAGGAATGCTGGCTGCGAAATGCACCAAAGAACCACCGAACCCTTTTGTTGCTGTCTGTCCCTTGTGGATTGGTTGTGTCGATCCAAACAACAGTTAAATAAAAGCCGCTGGTTTATAAGGACCACGTTAGAAACAAGTGTACTTTTGTGTTCTTTAATGTGTTTATCCTCGGTAATATTAAACATATGCTTATCCTTTATTTGTTTTTGCAGTGTGAAAAGGGGTGGAAGTGTTGACAGTGTGCAACCGCTCCCATTACTTGCTACGCGAATTCTCTCACGCTTTTATTTGACGCATACATAATACAACAAATCCATGTCAACAATTAAAACGTAATACACATTACACGTAACCGTAATGTATACATGGCATAATATGTGACATTGAAATAACAATATAGAGTCAGGAGACTCCTCTAAGACAGGAATACTGCTATCGAGGAGCCACCGTGATCGTGCCCGGTGTGTATTTGCTACCAACCGTCCATGATAAAGAAGCCACGTACACGGCCGCTAACATCGAACACAATCTCGAAAATGTGCACCCGATCCAGTCCAGGTCGTCACGGGTAATTTCACCCACAAAGCACTGCCCGGATTCCAACAGCAAGTGAACTGAACAACAAGTGCTGGCCGCATGACTGCTTTGTTCTCAAGTAACATGATATCCAGGGCGCGCACTCTTCTGCCCCGTTGTCGCCTTTGGGCAACTCCAACCATAATTTGGTGTTTTGCCGCGATGTATTCAGTACATGCATCGCGAACAAACAGAAGCGAGGATGGTACGTCAGACATAAGTGGACTAAGGTTCATCGGACGCTCTAAAGGGTTGTTTGGATTATACTGACTGGTCAGTGTTCACAATCACTACAAGTGATATCATTTAACAAGCAGACATAAGTGTCAAAACAAAAATTTCTGTGTTTTCTTTATCGTATCCACCTAAACAGAAAAGATCTACCCCAACAACAATACACATGGTGTAACTAACCAAGCACATCACAAACATTTTGAGAGAAAACTGTTTTTGTAGAGAAAGACAGAGAGAGGTTTCAAGATGAACAGAAGGAACTAATTAGATAGATGAGGAAAGGGTCTTTATAGCAATACAAGAAGATAGAACGCCACTTTCTGACAAATGACAAGATAAATGTGTAGAAAGGGCAGGAAGCGATAAGAGTTTGCAAAATGACAATGGAAACCAACTTAAGTCTAACTCTACTGACCATGACAATGACCTAAATAGATTAGATGCATGATTTTGTTTTTATTTTGATAATTTTGGTTGTGACCTGGAGACAGACTGCCAAACGTATCCTAACAGGAAAATAGAGAGATTACTGTTATTGATGAAGATGTTTTTAAAAATTCTCTTATATAATATACTATAATTATCTCGTATAAATTACTGTGTAATGGCTTGGGGATAGCGTGGTAGTCGAACGTTGAAAATACGCAAGAAAGTTATGAGAATTACCACTATATGTAAATACTACCCAAACAAATGAATCTGATAAAACGTGATGATAGTCTAAGATAACGTGAACTTAAAAGTCTACTTTAAAGACCTACTTAGAGACTTATCCGTGTACTGTTGAAACTGGAAACTAAACCCAAAAGCTTCAGTACATAATTACAACACAATAAGGACAACAGGTTTATGCTAGTTCAGAGCAAGACACGAATATTGGAGAAAAATATATTTCAGATATAACTTGCAATTTATCATAAGCAGTGCTCCTAGATTAGTCATAGAGAAGATTGGAACACACAATTTCGGAGGTTTTGCAAATTATGCAAACACGTAATACATTACAGAATAACGATGACACGTGCACAATTCTAAACCAGTATATAATGTATAATGACGTCAGTAATTATGTATGTATATAATTATGTACGTATATATATATATATATATATATATATATATATATATATATATATATATATATATATATATATGCATCCATTGTCATTTATTCGACATCAAACTAGCTGCGGCCACGTATCTTTGCAGTTTATTTTGCGCACAATACAATTTTAACACACGACAGTCACAATTAGATTGCCCCATTACCTTATTATAGCACAACAGAGTGTTTCCCATTACCACAGGAACATTGATCCCAGCTATTTATTCTGATTAAAACATCAGTAACTTCCTATTGACAACTTGTTATTTTAGATAGTGTTTAATTTGTACTAGATGGGTCTACGTAAAGTGCACCCTATAAGTACTTTGCCTTTTACAAGTAACGTTGCACACTCTGTCTGTTTGATACCCCCACAAAAAGGGCACAGTTGGGGAGGGCAAGTTGGCGCGACTGGGTTCATACGAACGGGTTGAGAGGGCAGTTTGTATGTTAATTATGACCTGTAAATTTGCGGTGTTTGTTCAATTCGTCACAGCGGTACTCAACCAGAAATGCAAAAGCAAAGGCGTTGGACAAGGTTGCTTCCGCACTTGAGATTGGTGAAACGTGGTCAGTGTCTGTTACAGTAGTCGTTATAATAAATATAATCTAATACGTGGAGGCCCCTGACTAACGCCTAGGTCGCCCTGCCATCGGTTTGGCACCAGATCAGCTAAAATCATCATAAAGCAACATCAATGCACCTGAAAATATTCACATGGCTTTGTACCCAACACAACATTACTGGCCACTAATTCATCGCAATAATAGTACGTTATTATAACTGACAATCGTAGCGGTGTGCGACGGCCTGTGGTCATGCAGATTACAATCTTCAGCAATCACGGCCGTGGTCTAGCCAGTGAACACGAAGTCACGACGTTGACCTGCATGTTTTATTATGGCTGTTCTGATAACGTTGATGAAATTGTTGACTGTCACGTCCTATATTCAGTTTTGTGAACAAAATTTACAAACAAACACTGTTATGATTTTCCCAAATAATAAGCCATGGATCACCAAAGAACTAAAAGGTATTCTAAATGAGAGAAAAGCATGCGTTTTTGAATGGAGATTGTATATCAGTTAGATGATTAAACAAAGAGTTTATAAGTAAAATGAAATTTAGCCTAATTAGAGTATAAAAACAAAGTTGAGCGAAAACTGCTATCTGGTAATGCCAGCGATGCCTGGAAGGGTCTTGATTTAACAAGATTTAACAAGATTGCCACCTAGAGATTCAACTCTAGATGGCAGGTGGACCAACGAACCAACGAACCAACGAACCAACGAACCAACGAACCAACGAACCAACGAACCAACGAACCAACGAACCAACGGACCAACGGACCAACGGACCAACGGACCAACGGACCAACGGACCAACGGACCAGCGGACCAGCGGACCAGCGGACCAGCGGACCAGCGGACCAGCGGACCAGCGGACCAGCGAACCAGCGAACCAGCGAACCAGCGAACCAGCGAACCAACGGACCAACGGACCAACGGACCAACGGACCAACGGACCAACGGACCAGCGGACCAGCGGACCAGCGAACCAGCGAACCAGCGAACCAGCGAACCAGCGGACCAGCGGACCAGCGGACCAACGGACCAACGGACCAACGGACCAACGGACCAACGGACCAACGGACCAACGGACCAACGGACCAACGGACCAACGAACCAACGAACCAACGAACCAACGAACCAACGAACCAACGAACCAACGAACCAACGAACCAACGAACCAACGAACCAACGAACCAACGAACCAACGAACCAACGAACCAACGAACCAACGAACCAACGAACCAACGAACCAACGAACCAACGAACCAACGGTATTCGTTATGATATATAAATGCCGTTACCCCGAGAGCAATATTGAAAAATAATTATTATTATGTCATAACAGTACTCTATGAAAATAATATTTATGCAAGCACCAACATAAGTCAAAGGTAGTGATGAACAAAAGGCCAAATGAATGACGTTTATGTCTTATAAAATTGTTAAGAGAAAGAGAAATATTGGTTCTATACCTCAAGGCCATGCCTGTGACTGAGCCGCATACTGCTCTCATGTACCTCAGGTTGCCTGAGCCCACATTTCGACATATATAGAACATTAGCAGTAATGCTATCGCGATATAAAACCATGTTATTAAAACATTAATAATGACATATATACCATATGCCCTGTATTATACCGTTGTAACCAATCACACCCTTCTCTAATCTAACTATAATCCACTCTACCCGAATAGTTATTTGACATTATAAGGAATTTGCCTAAACCTAGAAATGAGACCATCACGCCTTAGTCTAAAGCTAGACGTGGGGTCAATTCGCCCCACAAACCTTGAAGCGGGAAATAACGGCGGGGGAAAAGAAGCGTGCTGTCCTGGCATCAAAACCCCGTAGACACATTGTCCACCTGAATTAAGAAAATGGGGACAGCGTTGAAATATCCTAGCAACTCCTCTTCCGCCAACGATGTACACTCTACCCTGCTTCCCTAACGCTACCAATAATGGTAGGGATGGGAAGGAACCAAAATTGCAAGGTCAATCCTTCTGCTTACGCTGGGCGAAGTGGCTGATGTCTGATTAGAAATCACGGGCCAAGATTAGCGTAGCTTAGCATAATCCATCTGGCTCATCATCACTCGTCAAGTGTTGTTGCCATCATAAACACCTATATGCAGCCCGGTGTTATGGCAGCATATGTCCATATATACCATAAAACATGAAAATGCATATAAAATATATAATCAAATATGTATATTATTGAATATATATATATACATATATACATACACAGACATGCACGCACGCACACACACACGTGCATACACACACACACAATAACACACACACACACACACACACACACACACACACACACACACACACACACACACACACACACACACACACACACACACACACACACACACACACACACACACAAACACACACACACACACACACACACACACACACACACACACACACACACACACACACACACACACACACACACACACACACACACACACACACACACATGTGCATAACACTGCACATATGCACATATACGCATCTAATGGGACATTATTAAGATCACAAAATGCATTAAATAGGCGTTACATTACAATTTAGTTAATTATCTTCCACATATATAACAGCTAATAATATTACAAGCATTCTGGTATCGTTCAATAATGTAGCTTTTACTACAGGCGGACATTCATAGATGCCATGTGTACATATTTTTAAATAATGATATCGGGAGAGTGATTTAATAATTTGTTTGAACCTAACGTTTCGTTTTTCTTTATTTACTCTGGGGATAAACGCATTTGTGGATTCTCTCGTAGCATGCTGATGGCGCTGGCTATAGACTAAAAGTAGATTTTTGATTGAAGTAATCAGACCGCTGCTTGTTTTTCAGTTTGTAAATACATTTGAATAATTGAATTGTATATGTCTTCGAGTTTTTAGAGGTAAAATCTCTTTAAAATGTGTTCACTGTGAGCCAAGTAATCGCTAGAAAATTATAATTCTAACTGCCCTTTTCTGCAATTTAATAATTTTGTTATTTAGGTTTCTCTGTGGGACAAGCTGTGTATGACCTCGCGATGTATCGCTCAAAGCGGACGGGAAATGAGGGTTACTTGCGAGCCCAATTGCCGAGCCGGATCCTATCTGTAGTTTGGGAGGAACCGACATAAGACAAATCAAATGATATGAAGACATGTATCATATGTAGAAAACCTGCAAGCTTTTATCTTTTGTAGAAGCTTGACTTTGACGCTGTACAGAAAAGTTCACTTCTCGACAATGTCCAAACAGACTCGTAATTACAGACACACAACTACTTACGAGTCTGTTTGGACATTGTCGAAAAGTGAACTTTTCTGTACAGCGTCAAAGTCAAGCTTCTACAAAAGATAAAAGCTTGCAATTTTCTACATATGATACATGTCTTCATATCATTTGACTTTCTCTAGCATCCCATTGCCCTGTCCTCCATCAAACCACTCAGTCATGTCCTTTACAACGAGCACACACACTCGCAGTCCCGCAGCTGATGGCGGTCTCGTAACCAGAATGTGAGACGTACGACACCATAGCCACCACCGAGACACACAAACCGCTGACTGATCACTTGACTCTTTCATCGTAATTATGTTTCAAGTTAACAATATAATTATACTGATGTCACGCTCAAGCAGGCAATTACTGACGACACCGTCAGACCCTGCTCGTACAGCTAATGCTGAGCGACTCGGCTCGCGTTTTATCCTCGCATTCATTACCAACAAACTGCAAACTCCCAGGATGCTTAGAATAGCACGACTGTAACACTCGGGGAGTCCAGTACTAACTGATGCGTCATGTAGGACAAAATGCGGCGTCATGGAGGACACACTCGGAGTTGTGTGTAGGCCAAATTAGTGCAAATATTTATTTATTTGTTTATTACCACCGGAGCATCATATTTGATATGCTATTTGTATGCTTTTGTTTTTCTAAATCAGTTTTATTATCACAAAGTCTTAGCTACACTTATTTATATGGTATATTTGTATATATTGTTACGTTTATTTTCAGCATCTTATAATACGATTTTTATAAGCACTACTAACAAAGTTTTACTTTGGGATTTTAGTTTCTAAATAGTATTATTACTACGTAAACCTATATTTATGCAAGATACTCTCTCTTTACATTCAAAGCGAGACAAACTAGTGCATTATGCTGGTGAAACTGGTATAGTATGCAGAACATATATTGGAAGTTAGACAGAAGACCAGCTGGTGGATGAGACACGACACATCTTACTGCTCTTAGGAGAACAGAACTCTCTTAGGTGGCTGTAACACCGGGCGGCTGAACAGAAACATCACCCGGAGTGTAACGTTTAACAACGACAACACTACCACTCCGGCCAACACACTTATTTCGACTCTGGAGTTTGTCACTGTTAAATAACGCCCTCGACTGAAAAACACAAATTGCATGTCCACACACACATACACACACACGCACGCACGCACGCACGCACGCAGGGTGTCAGTCAGCCGTCATCAGCAGATGTCCGACCAAACCTTTGGTGACGTTCACGGCGCAAGTCGTCGCCTGTAAAGGTATCGGCATCTCTCTTCATACGGCCGCGCTCTGGTCTCCCTGCCCCAGGGAAAACAGGGCTTAGTCATGGCTACACGCACTGGTGCCTTTAAGTTGCACTCGATTTTTAAGCTTCTAGGCGACTGCAGTGACACGGTTCTCGTGGTAAGTTCGTTATATAATTCACGACAAAATATGATCACACGGACTGCTGCGCTTAGTTGCCACACCGCGTTGACTTCTACAGAGGGTGTTGTTTGCGACAGTTTACATCGTAGTCCCACAGGGAGATCAAGTAAGTGTATATTTTAAACGTTTTATCACGGAAACAAGTTCAGTACACCAACTCGCCTTTAATATTTTCAAGAATTGTAAATACTTGATTTAAATTTATTTTAAATCAACTTCTCTGCGCAACACTTATTTAAAACCGCTTGAAATAGCAGCGTTTTTTTTAAACGCAAGGCCATGTGACACATTCAAAATAAGCCACGCATTCACGAGGCCGTTCCGCCTATTTCACACGTGGACGTTATTTCTAGCGGAAAACCCATTCGCGTGGAACAGTGTAGCCAGGCAGACGAATGCGGCGTAGGAACAGGTACAAAGGGTGTTGAAAGAGGCTTCTTGGTGCTCCAATGTCTTTATGGGGCTCCAACGACTGGTGGCGTAGTCGTGACCAAAAGGAGCGTGGTTGGAACTCGTGGCTGGCATTGTACAAACCACTCTGTCGTATGGACATAATATAAACGTCGTTGGCCTGTTTCGGCTGGTGTCTGTCTGCGCTGGGCGAGTCTGATACATACCCGGCGAGAGTGGCATGGGTTCAAACAGCGCATGGTCTCTATGTAAACTCAAGTAACATTAAACACTCATGTGTCATCCATAGACGAAAGGATGCCTGAACTACCAATGCACAATAGCTTGTGACGCACCTGTTTACCATTAGCCCGTCACTATAAGCGCTTAATTAATTACTTAACATGTCTGTCATTGATGGCATTACGTTGTACGCCAATATTCTTGTACCTATATTAAATTGTAGTTACTTAATTATTATTATTATACTAAAATGTTACTCTTTTTATCCAGCAGGTGATTATGATTATATTACTTATGATTGTGAATGCGGTGTAGACTAATTTTTGTTCAGTTACATTAACATTTTTCTAACCGCTATATTTACTTATGATCACAATGAGTATTATCTTAATTTACTATTATCGTTATATAACGTAAATAATACATGTACAGGCGTATAATCCCCCCGTATATGTAGGTATTCGTCATGGTGGCCAACACGACAGCGAGTTTTTAGGGCTTAATGCTGGTCTCCAACGATCAATCAGTATGTACACTTAAAATATTGTATCTGCTGTATTATTACGTACACAACTGATCTGAAATAAATAAAATATCCATCCATCCATCCATCCATCCATCCATCCATCCATCCATCCATCCATCCATACATCCATACATCCATCCATCCATCCATCCATCCATCCATACATCCATCCATCCATCCATCCATCCATCCATCCATCCATCCATACATCCATACATCCATCCATCCATCCATCCATCCATCCATCCATCCATCCATACATACATACATACATCCATCCATCCATCCATCCATCCATCCATCCATCCATCCATCCATACATACATCATACATCCATCCATCCATCCATCCATCCATCCATCCATCCATCCATCCATACATACATACATACATCCATCCATCCATCCATACATACATACATCCATCCATCCATCCATCCATCCATCCATCCATCCATCCATCCATCCATCCATCCATCCATCCATCCATCCATCCATCCATCCATCCATCCATACATCCATCCATCCATCCATCCATCCATCCATACATCCATCCATCCATACATCCATACATCCATCCATCCATCCATCCATCCATCCATCCATACATACATCCATCCATCCATCCATCCATCCATACATCCATCCATCCATCCATCCATCCATCCATACATCCATCCATCCATCCATCCATACATCCATACATCCATCCATCCATCCATCCATCCATACATCCATCCATCCATCCATCCATCCATCCATCCATCCATCCATCCATCCATCCACCCATCCATACATCCATCCATCCATCCATCCATCCATCCATACATCCATCCATCCATACATACATACATACATCCATCCATCCATCCATCCATCCATACATCCATACATCCATCCATCCATCCATCCATCCATCCAACCCATTACCAATCCATCACTCTATCTATCAACATAAACCCTTAAAGACGTGGCAGCAATGTCTGTTGACCATTAGGTCGTTGGCGATGCAGGCGAACTTTCCGAGCTCTTGACGTTGAAGACGTGGCAGTAGTGTTTGTCGGACATCAGGGCCTTCCTGGTGTAGGCGAAGCAGTTAGGGTTGTCTCCATGACATGCGCACAAGATGTTGCTGATGACGTGTTCACAGATGACTCTCTGAAACAACCAGCGCCCAGTGGCCACCACAACCATCACACATCGTCCTCCGCGCATTTCGTATTTCCGTATACACGGTTGCACACTGACAAATAAAGCCACGAATAGATTATGTTATAACACCAGATTAAGTCTGAAATAAATAGCAGAAATATACAGTATTCTCATAACTTTTTGTACCACGTTATTGTCATTGTTTTATCATTACTGCGAACAAATTAACACCCACGTGATTTTATTTCAACATGGAGCACACGATTTAACTATTGTTACTATTAGAACGTGTCAGTAGAGAGAAACCAATTGTGATGTCAAGTGCAACATTCAGAGACCTAACGAGACTGTTATTTATAGGCTGTCAGTAGTACAGAGGTAGAACGGTAGACTGTAGACACTGTAGTCAGAATTAATGACAGCGCTGCTGGCGGTTACCTTAGATGTGGCGTTTATAAACTTGACGCCCTGATAGGAGATTGACAAAATGATGACTGGACAGGAATCGACGTACGTGGACCGACAGCGACATAGTAATTATATAAAGCGGAAAAAAAACAGGTAAACATTCATGTGACATGTTATTTCTGTACACAAACAAACAAACAAAACAGTTCACCTAACAAACATACTTAAAGCTAGTGCGCCAGTTCCTTCGTTTTAATTGTCTCATTTATTATTACGTTCTTATGACTACAACGTGTATATTGAAACCTGCCAATTTGTGTTTAGTTAATTTATAATAATAATAATAATAATAATAATAATAATAATAATAATAATAATAATAATAATAATAATAATAATAATAATAATAATAATAATAATAATAATAATAATAATAATAATAATAATAATAATAACTTCTTATGCGCCAATATCCTCGAAGATTAAGCTCAGTGGCGCGACAAAACCAAGGGGTTAAGCAATTGCGTAAACGTAGAACAGTGCGTGAGTCGTTGATGGATGGACGAAGGTTCTAGGAAGCTAAGGAGGATAGGCAGCATTAAAGAGATATGTTTTTAGACGTCGGCGGAAGGAAACTATATTACCTTCCGACTTGACACTCGAGAAACGAGAAAGCTCGGGTCCCAGCTTTCGTCTTAACCCGAGGGATGTAAAGTGGGTTACTACTGGTTGAGCGTAGCTCTCTGGAATTCCTTGCTGGAGTTAGCATTGAGTTTAGATATGTTGGTTGTTTAGATGCGAGTGCTTGATAGGATATTGTCAAAATCTTGAAAATAATGCGATAATTCACAGGGAGCCAGTGCAACGATTTTAGAAGCGGCACCGAGCTAGAAAAACGAGGAGAACGGGTAACTCCCCTTGCCAAGCAGTTCTGGACACGTTGAAGTCTTGCAATATCCTTGTTCGCAGTATTGTAAAGGAGGGAATTGCAGTAGTCAAGTCTGCTGCTTACTAGAGCTGTCGCGATGGTTTTAGCAACAGAAAGTGATAAAAATCTGCGAATACGACGAAGATCACGGATATGGTAGAAACAGCAACGGCATGTTTTTGATATGTGCTGTTTGAAATTGAAGCTTTCGTCAAAGTTAACTCCGAGATTTGAAGTTAACTCCGAGATTTGAAATCTGGGGCAGATTAATCTCGGAACAATTATTCGCAGTTTGATTCCGCCTGCATCATGTTCAAATGGTTAAAAAACATCCAGTTTCAAAACGAAATTGATTGACAATAATGCCGAGGCGAGCAGAGTTAACCGCAATACCCTTTGATGTAAACCCTGCTGACTTCCCATTGTAAATAACTGCTCTGTCAATTCTGTGCACAGACGGGTGTACCCACATATGCTGCTACTCTCCATCTAGGCTATTTATCGATTACTTGGCAGTTCCTCGTGATCTGAATTTGTTCGTACATAAATTCAACGTCGCAGTTTGTGTGAAGTCACGCAACATTACTTAGGTCAATAATGTATTATAATTATATTGTTCCACAGAATACCACAGACTGACTTCGACCACGACAATTGCCCCAGGCACATAAATATGCAGTGTGTCATTCAGCTGCTGTCCAAAACAACCAGCGGGCCCACGACGTACGTACGACGTCGATTATTGGATGAATATACACCGTGACGTCGTACAACGTTTCTGGAACAACGTATGTGAGTTGGGTCATTACTATAGCAGCGGTAGCGGGAATGAGAGAAGATATTTTGAAATCGTACGGAATCGCATGCGATCGTTTAGTAATTCTAAACCAAATCCAGTAGAGATCGGCGTGTATGCGTAAGGTGTATAGCGACCATTACAAAATAATTACTTGCGAAACTGTACGGTTTCTCTGTTTTCACTTTTCCGCCACCGAAACTCTCGTAGTGGCCCAAATGGTATGCATAATGCCAGTTCTCTCCCCCTCTCTC
The DNA here is from genome assembly GCA_025642075.2 of Ridgeia piscesae. Classification (NCBI taxonomy): domain Eukaryota; kingdom Metazoa; phylum Annelida; class Polychaeta; order Sabellida; family Siboglinidae; genus Ridgeia; species Ridgeia piscesae. The sequence continues at coordinate 432,095 of JAODUO010000248.1, read as the reverse complement.
TCTCCCTCTCTCTCTCTCTCTCTCTCTCTCTCTCTCTCTCTCTCTCTCTCTCTCTCCTCTCTCTCTCTCTCTCTCTCTCTCTCTCTCCTCTCCCTCTCTCTTTCCCTCTCTCTCCCTCTCTCTCTCTCCTTTCTCTCTCTCCCCCTCTCTCCCCCTCTCTCTCCCCCTCTCTCTCCCTCCCCCCACTCTCCCTCTCCCTCTCTCTCTCCCTCCCTCTCTCTCTCCCTCCCTATCTCTCTCTTCCCAATTTTTCTCATCCACTGTAAGTAGATGCTGTAACATTTCCACAGTCTGGCCAAACATAGCGTCAACCCTGCAGCTTGTGAAGTGGGGGATAAATGGAACCATTTACATAAGGCGGCCATGCGTGACCTGCAGTGTTTCCCAGTTACTCCAACAGTGTTCCTTGAAGAGTGAGCCACTGCCACAAAGGCACTCCTCCCACGGGACACAGGGGTCACTACTTACTCCGGCAACTCAGAGAAGGACCACAGCGAACTACCCGACCACACATTATGTCAAGCTCGCTCGTAATGTCTCGTTCTCTACGTCATTCACACTATACAGGCGTATTAGTTTTAAATGTATTCATTAATATTGTATTGTGTACTTGCCTTCTTTTTATTATCATTATCATCTTATGAAGGTGTTGGTGTATGTATAATTCAGGTTTCTTTGAGCTTTTTAATTTTAATGCAGCTGCGGTTTCTTTATATGTTTAATTAGCTTAACTAGCACTACACACACACACACACACACACACACACACACACACACACACACACACACAAAACACACACACACACACACACACACACAAAACACACACACACACACACACACACACACACACACACACAACACACACACACACAACACACACACTATATATATATATATATATATATATATATATATATATATATATATACATACACATATATATATATATATATATATATATATATATATATATATATATATATATATTAATATCTATATATTTGTTTTGTGTTTGTGTTTGTGTTTGTGTTTGTGTTTGTGTTGTGTTTGTGTTTAGGTTTGTGTTTGTGTTTGTGTTTGTGTTTGTTTTGTGTTTGGTTGGTGTGTGCGGTGTGCGTGTGCGTTGTGTGTTGTGTTGTGTAGTAGTGTTGTGTATGTGTGTGTTGTGATTATGTGCTATGTGTTGTATAATGCGTGCTGTTATGTGTGTGTGTGTGTTGTGTGTGGTGTGGTGGTGTGTGTTGTGTGTGTGTTGTGCGTGTGCTGGTAGTCAGGTTGGTTAGGTCTGGTGGGCGGTTGGTGTGCTGTGTGCTAGGCAGTGCTGTGCAGTGCGTGTAGGTGTGCTGTGCTAGTGTAGGCGTGCTGCTGTGCAGTGTGCGTGTGCTGTGCATGTGTGTGTGTGATGTTGCATGTGTGTGTGTGTGTAGTGTGTGCAGTGTATGTAGTGTGCGTAGTGGTGTGATGTGTGTCGTGTTGTGTGTGTTTGTGTTGTGTGTTGTGTGCAGTGTAGTGTGCGTGTGTGTGTGTGTCTGTGCTGTGCGTGTGCAGGCAGTGCGTGTGCAGGTGTGTGGTGTGCTGAGGTGGCGTGCGTGTGCAGGTGCTGATGGTGGCAGTGTGGCGTGTGCGCTGGGTGTGTGAGTTGTGCTGTCGTGGTGTGCAGTTCGGCATGGTAGCTGTGCGGCGTGTCTGTGGTGGCTGTGCGTGTGTGCAGTGGTAGGCGTGGCGGGCAGTGTGCTGTGCGGTGCAGGCGATGTGCGTGGTAGTGGTGGCGTGTCAGGTTGTGGGTGTGATGGGTGAGGTGCGTGTGCGTGTGCGTGTGGTGCGTGTGTGCCGTGGCGTGTGCGTGTGCGTGTGCGTGTGCGTGTGCGTGTGCGTGTGCGTGTGCGTGTGCGTGTGCGTGTGCGTGTGCGTGTGCGTGTGCGTGTGCGTGTGCGTGGGTGTGCGTGTGCGTGTGCGTGTGCGTGTGCGTGTGCGTGTGCGTGTGCGTGGTGCTGTGCGTGTGCTGTGCGTGTGCGTGTGCTGTGCTGTGCTGTGCCTGTGCCGTGCCTGTGCCTGTGCCTGTGCCTGTGCCTGTGCCTGTGCCTGTGCCTGTGCCTGTGCCTGTGCCTGTGCCTGTGCCTGTGCCTGTGCCTGTGCCTGTGCCTGTGCCTGTGCCTGTGCCTGTGCTCTGTGCCTGTGCTGTGCCTGTGCCTGCTGCCGTGCCTGTGCCTGTGCCTGTGCCTGTGCCTGTGCCTGTGCCTGTGCCTGTGCCTGTGCCTGTGCCGTGCCTGTGCCTGTGCCTGTGCCTGTGCCTGTGCCTGTGCCTGTGCCTGTGCCTGTGCCTGTGCCTGTGCCTGTGCCTGTGCCTGTGCTGTGCCTGTTGCCTGTGCCATGGCCTGTGCCCAGGCCTGTGCCCAGTCGTGCCTGTGCCTGTGCTCGATGTGCCTGTGCCGGCCTGTGCCTGTGCCTGTGCCTGTGCCTGTGCCTGTGCCTGTGCCTGTGCCTGTGCCTGTGCCTGTGCCTGTGCCTGTGCCTGTGCCTGTGCCTGTGCCTGTGCCTGTGCCTGTGCCTGTGCCTGTGCCTGTGCCTGTGCCTGTGCCTGTGCCTGTGCCTGTGCCTGTGCCTGTGCCTGTGCCTGTGCCTGTGCCTGTGCCTGTGCCTGTGCCTGTGCCTGTGCCTGTGCCTGTGCCTGTGCCTGTGCCTGTGCCTGTGCCTGTGCCTGTGCCTGTGCCTGTGCCTGTGCCTGTGCCTGTGCCTGTGCCTGTGCCTGTGCCTGTGCCTGTGCTGTGCGTGTGCGATTGACATGCGGTCAATACTTACACCAGCAGCCACTGTGTCACGCAGTCGTGAAATCACACACGTGCGATAACTGCATATCGATGTTCGTCGAATTACAATACACATACAGACACGATTGCGATAGTGTGTATTTTGCCGCTGGTGAGCTGACAAGCGTGATGAGATATGATCACACCCAAGTCTGCCGTCACGGTTCAGTGATATTTACAGTGACAATGTCAAGTAGCCGCCACCTACCTACCTGACCGACGATTAACACAGCAATCCTTCCACAAATTTATATAGGGCCTAACGTGTCAAACGATATAATCTTTTAACTGAAGAAGTAATCATAGTCAGGCTTCAATACGAAGTCCGCGTTAGCCACTTAAGTTTTCCTAAAATTCCACTACGCACGGGATAGCAGAAAACGCTGCACGGTGCATGTGACGCTAAGACACACCACACCGCGGTGTATGCACCGACCCGCAAGTAGTTCCGCTGACGCCCGCGTAAGTTGCTCTGGTACTGTGGGTGGTGTACATTGATTGACGCAGTCGCCCAGTAAAACCACTGGCATGACTCTACTACATCGGTACAAACGTATCATTTTATTGGTGATATCATTCGGAATATGTTTACCGATAATTCTAACTTCGTTTTACGTCTCGGACGGTATAGGCGTACGAGTACAGGTGAGTTGGGCAGACAACAACACACATGCCAACTCTATAGAGCAGTTTATACAGAAAGAACGTGGACAGAACGGGACCAACGGGACTAACAACGCAAAAACAGCCACGCCGAAGACGATACATATCAAAAGGACAACACCAGCGCCCCCAGGTAAGGCCCCGTAACATTACAGAATGTTTCCCAGTGAAGTTGCCCCGGTGGTCGAGAGAATAGGTAAACCAACCGGCAGCGTATGAATGATTGGATATCGCACTGTATTTAAGGGAATATGATTTAACATAGAATGTAATCAGGTTGCCACAGACGGCAAGTAAATAACGTTAATGACGTTAAGAAAGTGATTATGTCACCCCTAAATGTCTTGTAACTTTCGCGATCTAAAACGCATAGCTTTGCTCGGGGTGTTTGTGTGATCATTCAATGCCACTTCTCAAGATGCTAAGCACTTATATATTATTTCAACTTTATTTCCAAAATACGAGAATAAGTCTTACGTTAGCACATATATCTTAACTAGTATGTCACATTCAGGATGTACACAGTTTCATTCAAGGTATACTCAAAAATAGATTCATATCTAGTGCTTTCGTATGTAGAAGCCTCAAACGGTTCCATGCACCAGTGTTCTAACATTGCTACAAAGGACTGGTCCCCCCGGCACAGGGGTACATTTCCGGCGTGTGGCACCCGCACAAACGTCATCTAGTAACAAACCAGACATCGCCATGTCACGCGTGAATGATTAATGCTATTTTGGGCGGCCATGCCATCTTTGTACACAACGTAATGGTTGGCCTAGTGGACACCTGAGAGCTCAGTCAACAATCATCTCATCAGGAGCAGCCACACAAACTTCTCCTGTTACTCCTTCTAACATGCAGCCGTCGGTGTGTTCTGGGACAGGGGCCTGATAAAAATTTAAAAAAACACGAGGCGTTTTGAGGCTGCACGTTGGGTACAAAAACTCTTGAAAAAACCTGTTGTGTCAAACCTTCTTAAACTGCGCCCAGTGACACTGTGAATGTTCCTCTACGTAGAAGTGACCACACGAGTGCCCAGACAAAGGATGAGGATAAACAATAATACTCTCACACGGGTGCACAAAGATCATAGACTTGAATACAAACAGCGGAAAAGTGACAACAATTGCAGTGTCACTCTGTCGCTGTTGACAGGATCGATCACGACACTTCCTCTGTATTTCCCACGATGTTGTTATTGTGCCTTTACACCGCGCCACTAAGCTCGATTATTATTATTAGTAGTATTAATTTATTCAGCCTCCGTTACCGAAACAAAACAAATAATTATTATACATACATATTCATATATACATTCACATATAAAAACACACGGTGAAGAATAAAATGTATAATAAAATCTGTAGCAATGATACCTACAATGGGATGATGTAATAAGTAAAGCTCAGTGTATCTCAGCTAAAAGTAGGCGCGTAATATATCAGAGTGCAGTGATTAAGAGATTAATTAAAATGTAAATATGGCTTGGTAAAATTATCGGTAAATAAAACATGTCTAATTGAGTCAACATGACCGTGATTGTTTGGCAGACTAGTTTTGGATATGTATCGAAATTTAAAAGCTCGCTTAGTGAATGACTCGCTGATAGATACCACCGTATCCAGCAGGGTGCCAGGTACCGCTATATCATGAACATATGTTCAATGTTTTTACTGCTTTAAGAGACTTATTGTGTGATCGTTTATTTAATCCAAGACTTTGTTTAATTAATCTACCATATATATATATATATATATATATATATATATATATATATATATATATATATATATATATATATTAAAGTCGACGCATTTGGATGGCGGTGCTGATCATGCAATTGTAAAACGTGGATTTACATTTGAATTTACAAAAGATATGCTTAATCATCAGGACTGGCTCCTGGCCATTGCATACATGCATTAACACGCCCATAAGATGAATATGTATGTCTGCATTTTGTTAGTATATCGGTGACAAGGCTGTGGGTATTACTGTCATGATTAAATAATTTTTCCAAGTATATTAAGCGATTCTTCATTATATAGACATTTGTCTCCAAGCCACAACTTTGGTTCTCCATATAATTGTGCAGTGTACCACCGTCTCTGACGCCCGCATCACAGTTGATCAAGTCTAATAAAAGTTGGTTAATAATAATGATCAACAGATACGATGAGAGAACGCGCCCTTGTCGCGTACCACGAGTTGCACAACAAGATTTACTTTAGGAACCTTTCCGTTTTACCTCTTTGGAATATTACTTATGCTCCATCTTAGCGTTAGATCAGTTGAAATTATTACAACATTTTGCCGTCAATTAAAGACTCAACTTTACAACTTTGCATTTAACAATTGCTTGACCCAATTGTTGACCGTTGAAATATTGCCAAGGGACACCTCTTTATGAGACTGGTCAACCTTTTTGTCCCGATGTACCTCTTAGTTTGATTTTCAAGGATTTAGGCGCAATATAAATTATTATTATTATTGACAGTGTAAGAGTGGGGAGCGGTGGTCGCGCGGTAGGTGGTTCAATCCCACCTACCGCCGTTTCGAAACTTTGCCAATTTCTTCACCCCACATTTGCCTGTGTCTTTCGGAAGAGACACTAAAAGCCGGTGGTCCTTTATGTCTGATGTCTATGCCAGGGGAAGTAAAAGATCCCTCACAGGGGGTAAATGTGTAACCTGTAGTGGACTCACAAATTCTAGAGAAGAACAACTCCTGCGTTAGCCCAAGTTTGGGCTGTTTGGAGGTAATCACATAAGGGCTTCATAGCACCGTGTTTTGTAACATATGGACATTAGGTATTTATATCGCTTAACAGACGTGTTTGTGAATATACGTGGATATTAATTTGACGGACAATTTTATGCAAGTACATATAGCAAGTCGTCGTGTTTGTATGACGCTGCATTGCCAATAAAACTGATGATCAATCAAACGAGACGATATTTCGTGACACTCCTGCGCGGATGGCGCTTCACGCTTCACGCTTCAGTTACGACAAATACAGGTGCGTCCATACGTCCATTAATTATTGTTCCGTGTCTCAACTGCGGCAGATCGAGTGGCTGCCTATAGGGCAAGTTCGTCACGGATGAGCAACTGGTACATCATAGCGGGGGATCACGCTCACTGGACACGGTTGAGTTGTTCCTCCACCTTGGTGAATGCGTTCTTTACCAGCGACGCTTCATAAATATTCAAAATTATTAAGGGGCGGGCGGGTGTGGGAGGTCCTTATTATTTTTATGTTTTTTATGTATCTTATGTGGTGCTGATATTAATTTTGTAGCGCGTGGAAAACATTGTTCGGTTTTACAATTAAGGTTCAGTTTAGAAACAGTTCTGACCTCAGGTGGAACAATCACACGTCACAACTGGCTGACAAATCAACCCGCATGTCCCCATTTGACCGCAACATATTGTGAATATTGCTACTGCCATTGATGCAGTCATAGCACTGTGGTTGCTGGTTAATATGAACAAATGCAAAACGACGTACGTTTCCAATTGTGTTGAAGACAGCTGTTTCTATATGACGCTGGACACGCAGCTAAAACGCCACATCTTATTTTTTTATTTTTTTTTAAATTTATACGTGTTATATTTTCGGTGAATTTAGGTCTACAACTGCATATAATTTGATAAATATGTTAAAAAAAGCATGCATGTATAGGTGTCATACAGTGATAATAATAAATTCATATAATTGATCCTTATAAACCGATGATGTTGGACACGCAAAAACTGGTCATTGTCGAAAATGCTCTCTACATTTTGATTTCCTGTTGTTTTAAACATAATTTCTCTACTGTCTATTCCCCATACGTGTTCCATTTGTAAAATGAATGAACGCAGAAAGATACATACAGCATTGTTTTTATAAGACAATGTGTCAAAATTTGGAAACTTCAATGGGAAACAAAGCACTTAGCAATATCAATATATGGTGAAATATTCTCGTTAGATTGACTTAATAATTGACAGTGTGAGAGTCAAAAGAAACGGTTTTAATCAATTGTTCATTGTTGGGGACTTTGGCCCTAATATTATTTTATAGCGCCACACACCAAGATACAGCCATTCCTTTTCCAAACCACCTTGTTCATTCAGTCGACAATACGCGTGGCAATAGTAAACGATTTATTCAGGTAGGCCAAAACTCAGCTAGGTGCTAACAGTGTTTTTAATAGACTCATTAAAAATTGGAACGGGCTATTCGAAACAGTTGTGTCTGCCTATACGTTAGATTCTTTCACATCAAGACTGGGCAAACACATTCATTGGACTGCTTCCGAACATGACCCAACCAACCCATAGTGGCGTAATGACCTTCGGGGTTTTGCCAATTAAAACACAGACATAGACATGAACCGTTTGTTACAAGTAACATTAAAATTGCACGTGACGTTTTCGTGTTGTAGCGTTAACGTACACGCAGTACACGCACAAGAAATTTCCTGCCCATCATCACTCACACCATAGATATAAATATTATATCTACGCTCAAATTGTATGAATAGAAACATTGTAACACTTGACAATAAAGGTGTACATGTTTAAAGGGCCTTGCCTACGTCGTTGTCCTTTTATAGCATTCTTTGCTGACAGAATCAAAAAAAAAATTAAAAAACACCCCGTAGGTAGTTAAAATTTTCTGTATTCCACATTGACAACTGATCTGCGGTTATTTAAAATGTAACTTTAATACAGGTTTAGTTATGCACCCACGAGGGCACTTTAATGGCCTACACGGCAGCTTCCTTTGTGAATGCTGTCAGGTGAGCCCTATTTGACAAATAGCGCCTGCATGTGAATGTGACAGGAACGTGGCTCGTTGATGGAAAGCGAGGTTGTGCATCAGCAAACTTTTGGACTGGATGGACAGGATGGTCAAATGACTCACCTACGTAGTTTGTAGTTGAAGTCGAGGTGTCATGCCACGTCGCGCGTACCTGCTGATACAATATATTGGCTTATTCGATTGTGAATATCCCTAATAAAAATGTTGTTTATGGTTCTTTTATCGCGCAATCATTTTATTAAACGTTAATCAATGCGCTCACACACGCGTATATATATATATATATATATATATATATATATATATATATATATATATATATACATATATATATATATATACTATATATATATATATATATACTTATATATATATATATATATATATATATATATATATATATATATATATATATATACATATATATATATATATATATATATATATATATATATATATATACATATACTATATATATATATATATATATATATATATATATATATATATATATATATATATATATATATATACTTATATACTTATATATATATATATATATATATATTAGATGATGTTTAAACAGTAAGAGAGACGGAGCTTCTCGTGAAGCTGCCGAAGACGGGGGTTGCGAGTTCGTGCATGCAGCAGATGTGCTAAGTACTCCGGCGCCAAATCACGGAGCGCCTTATAAATATTAAATACACCAGAGATGGGTTAATCGTACTATGTAACCGTACTCGTAGTAATTATACTCGTGTTTTCTGAGTAATCTGGATCGCTCAGTAAGACATTCTAAATAAGAATTAATGTTAGTCAAATTACATCCGTGAGAACAAGTCAACATTCGTGAGCATTGTTCCCACGACCGTTTAAACAGCCAAACAGGCGTAATGACCTCGGAGACAACGTTTCTCCGGTGGTTGTCAAACTTCTTGCAAACACTGAAACAGCATCAACCAGCTCGTTCCTGCTTATGTGAGTGTAGAAATAGCTCAGAGTTTCCTAACAGAGACAACAGGTTTGATGTTGAACCCACCAACAACGAAGTACTCTATTTGCCAATATTAGCGATTAGTTGCTATTGTCCCCCCTTTTCACATGAATAATAACTATGCGCCACTAGTTAAACAGATGATGTTTATCTGTAGGGACTTGCGAATTATTCAAATGAGGTCATACATCCGCATACATCCACTTGCTGGTGTGTTTGTGTTGTGACCGAAAACAAAAGGGACAGTAATTAAAGGGCGTATGAACGGATACTTATTATATACCAAGTGACAGAGTTATTAATATACGAGAACACTTAATTTGAAGGCCATTTTGTAAAATGGCTGCCATTTTCTCAATTTTATGATGATTAGTCATAAATGCATTAATGCACGATATCTTTGTTCGCACGCGATTCTTAGGGGAATCCGGCTTAACTATGTAAAATGACTATTTTGGTGGATGGTGATGAGCGAAATAAGAGGCCTCTTTGTGTATTTTATGCATGTTGCATTTCATTTATCATTATTGGTGATCTTAAATTTAAAAAAGAAAAACACGTTTAGTATGTATTATATTTCATTTCTTGTACACGAGATCATGGGTTGTATGACGAATATCCTCCTTAAGACAATGAAATGAATTGAATATATAATATGACCGTTTGTAGCAATGTGTTCTACTTAATATATATATACAGGAGTAATTTTACTTAATATAAACACAGGAGCCGTTGTTTGCAAACTCTCGCTTTGGTTTCAGGTCTCGCGATATTTCACTGCAGTGCCCCACATAATGCGTAGTATGGGGATAAATTCTATCGTAATAGTGACTGTTGTGTTGGATCTGCTTTGCCATTACTCCTTCGACATAACTTTGTTTATTAAAAAAACGCGCATCTTAACGACACATCGTCATTGCAGAATTCATGCCATTTCAGATCACAGAAATGTTGCCTCCGATATAACTGACATTACGTGTTCGATATAACGTTTTAAATAAAAAGAGACTCACCTTACTATCACGTTATTATTGAAAACCTTGTGTCATTTCAGATCACAGAAATGTTGCCTCCGATATAACTGACATTACCTGTTCGATATAACGTTTTAAATAAAAAGAGACTCACCTTATTATCACGTTATTATTGAAAACCTTGTATCATTTCAGATCACAGAAATGTTGCCTCCGATATAACTGACATTACCTGTTCGATATAACGGCTTAAACAAGAAGACACACATTTTACTACCACATTATTATTGAAAACTTTGTGTCATTTCAGATAACAGAAATGTTGTCACCGGTATATCTGACATTACTCTTTCGATATAACGGCTTAAACAAGAAGACACACACCTTACTATCACATTATAATTAAAGACTTCATGCCATTTCAGATCACCGGAAGATTCGCGTCCTCTGTTGGATTATGACAGCGCCCGAGTACCTCTGGACGAGGGCAATTCACGTACGGAACACTTGGGGCCACAACTGTACCACTCTTCTCTTTGCCAGCGATTACAAAGACGACAATTTCACGACCATCAATATCACAGTGCCACACGGACGTGACTATTTACCAATGAAGACTTACAAGACATTTAAATACATATACGACAATCACATGAATGACACGGACTGGTTCTTTAAAGCGGACGATGATACGTATGCATATATGGACAACTTGCGCCGTTTCCTGAACCGATATGATACCAATAAACCCGTTTATTTTGGTTACCAATGGATTAAATATGCAAAACAGGTATGTCACAATTGTTATTCGTTCCTATCGTCATGTTATTCTCCTCTTGATTGACAGGTCACCAGGGATGGGGTTGGTCATAGTTCTCACCCAATATTGGGTTTAATCTCTTAATCTCAACGTTTCTCCTGATCACGTATGTTCTCGCTCAAGTCTGTTAATCTCGCCAAATATTCGGCTGTTCTCTCCCAATCACGTTCTCTCTCGGTTTCGGCTATTCGATCTATCGCGTTTAGGGTTTTTATCGTTCAATATCGCTGATGTTCGCTCCTAATATGACTGCTGTTTCTCAACATCGGCTGTTTTCACGCAATGTTGACTGTTTTTTCTCTCTATCTATCTTTAGCTCTCTGTCTCTGTTTCTGTCTGTCTGTCTGCCTGTCTGTCTGTCTGTCTGTTTGTCTGTCTGTCTGTCTGCCTGCCTACCTGCCTGTCTGTCTGTCTGTCTCTGTCTCTGTCTCTGTCTCTGTCTCTGTCTCTGTCTCTGTCTCTGTCTCTGTCTCTGTCTCTGTCTCTGTCTCTGTCTCTGTCTCTGTCTCTGTCTCTGTCTCTGTCTCTGTCTCTGTCTCTGTCTCTGTCTCTGTCTCTGTCTCTGTCTCTGTCTCTGTCTCTGTCTCTGTCTCTGTCTCTGTCTCTGTCTCTGTCTCTGTCTCTGTCTCTGTCTCTGTCTCTGTCTCTGTCTCTGTCTCTGTCTCTGTCTGTTCTCTCTCTCTGTCTCTGTCTCTCTCTCTCTCTCTCTCTCTCTCTCTCTCTCTCTCTCTCTCTCTCTCTCTCTCTCTCTCTCTCTCTCTCTCTCTCTCTCTCTCTCTCTCTCTCTCTCTCTCTCTCTCTCTCTCTCTCTCTCTCTCTCTCTCTCTCTCTCTCTCTCTCTCTCTCTCTCTCTCTCTCTCTCTCTCTCTCTCTCTCTCTCTCTCTCTCTCTCTCTCTCTCTCTCTCTCTCTCTCTCTCTCTCTCTCTCTCTCTCTCTCTCTCTCTCTCTCTCTCTCTCTCTCTCTCTCTCTCTCTCTCTCTCTCTCTCTCTCTCTCTCTCTCTCTCTCTCTCTCTCTC
>JAODUO010000248.1:387500-415000 GCA_025642075.2 Ridgeia piscesae | reverse complement strand
GAAAACAGGGTTTGAGGCATATTTTTGATAGTGCTCAAGCGCAAATCACGTAACTACAGTGCGACATAATCCGTGACAGTGTTTTAATCAAACGTAATATTTTAATGCATTGAACTCTTCACACACTCCACAGGAGAGTTAACGAAAAGTCCGTGATATTTATACCACAGATGCTTTGCGTTTCGCTGCACAGTGATGATTTTTACATTTATCGCGCATGCGCAGAAACGTCACCCGGATAATTTACCTCATCACCCTATCGAGGTCGGAGGTTCGCGTCGAAAGTAGACAACTAGCTGTCGCCGTCGATGTGCAATAACAGCCAATAAAGATCGCAACCCCCCCCTGCAGAAGAAATGAGTGAAACATTGCATGGGGCAATCATTTAAATACTTATTTATTAAATCATATTATATTATATTAAAGTCACGGCAAACTATGGATTGAGATTAAGAAGATCACATTTATACATTGACCAATTCATTATATGAATTTAATTTAATTTAATTTAGTTATGTGATCACGATCGTCATTATTCAGTTTGTTTACTAGACTATTGGTTTACATGCTCAGAGTAAATTACCGGAAATCGGACACTACATTGGGGGTACGCACTGACCTATATTAAAGACAAGATAGCTCGCCGCCATGCTATTTTGACGCCGCCGGCCCGCCATTCGCTGGCAATTGCCCGCCTGTTCAATGGTAAATGGCTCAACTTCAGCTATCAATTGCTTAACTTTGGGCTACTATTATTTGTATTTCATAATGGTATGGTACTACTATATATCAGTACTTAATAATTCCATGTTTAGAAGCAAAACAATTACGCCAGACATTAAATATTTCTATTATAAAGTGGAGACAAGTGCGGCAACCGCTGTGGCATAAGCATACGTCAGCTTAAAGGGGAACTGAAACACAGCTGTAACATTCCATATACCTAAATGTATACTATATAAGTATACATTAATGGTGAAAGAAGCATATTCACTTATCAGACAAACTGGGAAAAAAATATTTTCAGTGCCTAAATCGTCGTCATAGAACACTGCGTAACGCCATCTTTATTCCAAGCCGAGTGGTTTGATTACCTCCTATCTAGCCCATGTAAAATTTTGGTTTCTTTCGGTTTTCTTCGTTATTAGACATTTCTGCGCAAAAACAAAGATATGGTATCTTATTATACACGAAAGGGTCCTATGTGTAACAAATAATATTTATTTGCATTCGTAATAAAAAGGTGAAATTATATTATTACGATTTTTAACCAATGAAAAATTCGAAACGTGACACTTCCCGAGAGCAGATTTTGACAGGCTTCAAGGGGCGGGCCTACGAAAGGAAGGTCAGTCCGGACTATTTTTCTGTTGTTTACAAATGTCGGAAGTGTTTTACGTTAGCGAGGAGCTACGCTATTTGCTAGTGGTCTTGGATAAATCACAGTAGAAAATGGATCCGACAGAGGAAGCATTTGTAGCACAAGTGAGAGAAGCATCTATAGCACAAGTGACACACGTAAAGCCATTAATTCTTGCTTAACCCAGCGTGCGAGCCGAGGTGCGAGGCGTCAATTAAACCCCGCCGAGAGTCGACGAGACGGCGAGAAAAGATCGCATTTTTTATGGAATCGAGGATGTTTGATTTTGGGAACAATGTGAATGTGGCATTGTGTTTGTGTGGATATGCGTCCCAATGTCGACGCACATCGAATTTGTATGTTGTCGGGAAAAAGCGGGGTTGCCGACCGTGCTGACAGATGCCTGCATGAGCTATGACTGACCAAGACATCTGTCAATGACACAATGTTGGGAATATCGGTCTGTTATCTATGTGCGATTTGCGTGCAGACTCGTTCGTTCGACCAAAGTAGGTAGTAGGTAAGTAATATGTAGTTCAACAGGTATCGAAAAATTATGTTGCAATTCAAACCTAAACAGAGCAATTATACTTGTATGGCCACACAATGACACATATTAAATAAAAAATAAATTCTATCTTCGAATTCGTAACGTAAATCTTTGTTACAAACTTATTTTATTTTTGACAGGATGTTACATGATGTGTGCATCCTTTTAATATAATTATTTAATTTCCTTTTTAAAAATGTTAATACAATTTGTTTAATTTATGTAAATAATGTTATTTAGATATGCGTGCTCCATGCAATTTATAATATAGTCTGAATAATAAATAGATGTGTAATAAGGACATTGTGCAATTCACATGAGAATATTGAATTGGAGTTTTAATGTATTGTATACAGTATATTGGATATGTGCGGGTGTATATGTTATCAACACCACAATCATAAATTCATGTGTTTGAAAATGCTGTAACAATTTAACATAAAAATTATTTGTTTGAAACGCTGTGATAATTTTATTAAAGTATTTCACAAACAAATCAACCAATGCGCTAACTTCATGATGTGATATTGATGAATTACACAGTTTTGCCAATTACTAATAATCATTATAAGATAATGATTGTTTACTATAAATCAAATGTCAGAATATATCGGTTAGCTGCATATCATCACTGCACATGTTCAATGGGATGCTTCCAACAGGCAGCAGGCATAGTATACTAGCCTGGGTTTTTTGCAGGTGCAGAAAAGGGAAATTAGTTTTTTGTTGTTGTAAACAACAAAATTTTCTCTGTTTCTCATTAGTGTCAGAACTGCTTGAGCATCATTATATCGCTGTCATCCGCTACCGCAGATTCCGGATCACTGTCTTCAGAATTTTCCTTCTGACTGTTGCAGACAGAATGATCTGAAGATGGAGACAGTGAGACTGGGACATCCGAAGTGTCATCCACATTCACTAGACTGCCATGGTCAGTTGAAGAAGGCATGCAGGACTGCGACGACAACTTTGCATACCCATGGTCATGATGAATATTCACTGGAACAACAATATCATATGTATTAATTGCTGCATTGATGAAGTATCGCATTGGTGACATGATCACTGGCTCTGTTTGAGTTTGACACTACAAGTTAAAGGCTTTGCAATGTGACATCCATACTGCCATGAGGGACAATGTCATCTGGTGCACAGGATCCTTTGAAAGGTGTGATTGGTATTTGTGAATCCTTCATCTGAAATAATGATACATATGTAAGATGGTATGTATCTTCTGTGATATACATATAAATAACAATGTTTTGTCATCTTTTGTTTTCTCATTGCAGTACCTATGTCATAAAAACCACAGAATAAATCAACTTATAATTGGCATTTCGGAAAGTGTTCAGGATCTAATTTTGTGTAGATGCATCTGTGGATATTGTAACGTACTATGCACGAGAAATCTAAATTTGATTGAATTATTCCACAGGCCCCATAGGGTCCCCCAGACTATTTTTCCACAATTGTTAAACAAATCTACTTTTGCATGGCTGTTGCATGTGGTGGTGCTACTGTACACAAGAAATCTGTATTTTATTGCATCATTCTAAGGGCCCCCAAAACACAAAGTAATACTGGTGATTTGGTTTTTGAGAAGATCCCTTGAAATGACCCCCATATCGGTTTTGTGTATTGGGTATCTGCTTGCTGGCTTGTCTGCTACTGCTAGCCAGGGTCACTAGTCAACTCTGTCTCAATGAGACCAGTGGACAGTGGGCTGAGCAGGGTGTTGTGGTTCAACCAGGGAACATTCCTGCAATAAATAGAACATTACCTTTTCAATGGTGCATTCTGTGCGAATTCCATTATATGACTAACCTTCCTGGCATATTTTAATTAATATGTATGTGTTCTGAGTCATTCAGACATCATTACAAACAAACAAAACCCACTCCTACATAAGCAGCTCACATAAATTACATAGTAAACCAATTATACAAGCCCACTTGCACATATAAGGAAATAAAATGTTTAAGTTAGTTAGGTGCAATCAATGTCCTCCTTGTTCCAATCAGAGACACCTATTTGGCCATAATCAAAGTCATACTTGCATTTTCCAAAAATAAAAATGTCGGCTTTATTCTAAATACTAATATTTTGTTTTTAATTTAAGAATATTTTTACATTGGGGTTTATACATAAGTTTCATTTGGGGGTGGGGTTTTACCCAACTGAGTCTTTTCCGAGATATATAAGTTTTTTGTATTGCTTTGTATAAGGTTTTCTAAATAAACTTCTTGGCCATTTTCCTAATAAATACTTTTGGGAAGTGATTATGGACACCTTCCAGTTATCAGACACTTACTGCACTAACTGAACAATGCTGATGTCTGCGGTACTATTGAAAGCAGAATACATGCCTTATTAAAATATAATGTTCCTACTTTATATTCTTATTTTATAGTCTTATTTCGTTATACACAGTAACACTATTCATTTCCGATTCAATATACTAGTCATGTTGGTCGATAATAATTCTCCAACAGCCATTAGTACCAACAAATTTGAAGATTTATTTAAACACTAAAAAGTTAGCAACATTTAAAGCTGACCTCTGTTGCAGTGGTTTGTCTTTTCATCATGCCCTAACATAAAATTATGACTGTGAACTGGTAAGAAATGCAAGTGCACTAGAGAGGGTGGGGCTTCATCCAGGCAGTGATGTTTGATTGGGTATGGATAGTCTTTTCACTCTTGCTAGGAAACACAGGACACTACTAAGATTGTGATCTTATTGCCTAATTTGCACTAGGCTGTTAACTGCAATTACTAACAGCAGTCCTCTGTTGTACTTTGATCATGATGTTTACAACCCTTGCAGGTAACAATGCAGGCTATGGGCCAATGTAAGGTTCTAAATGTTTTTCACTCATGTAACTATTAATTTTAATCACGGGATCAGTGATATTACTACCTGCTGTCAGGAACTATTCTGACGCCCAACTAAAACAAATATGTGCCTGTTTGTCATTTGCAAAGCAAAACTGCAAATTCTTAAAGGTGAGATCCACATTTGGTACATCATGTTTTGGGGGATAAAAAAGATTTAAATCGGTTGATTTATGGGTTAAATCAACTTATTTAAATTTAAGAGCATGTGTCAACCTGGTTATTACTATTATGCCTATAACCAATTATATTATATACGGTAGTGTTTTATTGAATGCAGTTAACAGTCTAATTTAAATAATAACATAAATTTGTATTTTGCTGTTTCTGTTAATTAATTCCAAGTAATGCCTGTAATATGACTGACAGTTCTTGACTGTTGTTGACAAATTAGCGAGTCACTCTAATTTGCATATGACGACGAGTATTGTTTAAAACAAACGTCATCGCATGTTGGTCGTAGCTGTCATTTCTTTTATGTCATTATCTTGAAGAAGGTTATTCCACCACCGGCGACTGTCTATGTCAGAAACAAAAAGTTTACTTGTACCTAGAGACTCGAGCTATTTTTAGCAACCAACGAACCGGCGTTGGTTCTATGCCTAGGTCTAGGTACAGCTCGCCGGCGAACTGTTGACCTAAATCCGTGGATTATATAAACAATCTTTATTTCACATTAAATAATACTATCCACACATATTTTTACTTTATTACATTCATATTTCTTATTACATTTAAACTTTGCTTAGGTCACATTCGTATATTATACAGACGATGAAATACAACTGTGGAACTAAATTGTAGTCGTAACGATACACGTTGGTACTCGTAAGTGCCGAGTCGGCTTGGCAACAACAAGCTGGTTTCGGCATGTAATTTCCTACGCGCCGCTTCACCTTCCAAATAAGGAAATCGTGTCCGGTTTTCCCTCTCAGTTCACCAAACATTACTTTGTCGCTGCGTACTTATATGCAAACAAATCGGCCAAAGATGCACCTGTGGCTTTGATCGAGACTTATGTTTTTATGTTCAGTGTCTCTTTGTGCTCGTCACGTTTGTAATTAGGCTTGCAATCGGCGTTTGAAAGTGACCACCGCAGACTCTTGTCGAACTTTCCGCCGGCGGACACGCCAACTTCATCATCTCTAACCTGTTTTTTTCGGCAGGAATCCTTTCGTGGAAGTATGTGAAAAGTTGCTTACTAACAATCATAGTATATCTATTAACTATACAGTGCATTAAATTGTTTAATTATGTTTGTTTTAATGCGTTTGGCCCGTTTTTGCGAGAGCTATGCTGCGTCGCCTATCGACTGGCGGCTTCCGTGAAATGTAAACAAAGCTCCAATCAAACCAGACAAGGCCCTAGGCAAGATGGCAGCGCCCTGTGTTGAAAGTAGCTCAGTTTAAAAAAATATTTAAATTATACCGTGACGCTGTGCTTGTCAAATTATGGTTACAAATGCTGTAAATGATATGTTCTTATGTTTGGGCTGTGGTTGTTCAGCCGCTTCACTCCCCCTTTAACACTATTAGTGTCCGTAATAAGATTGTCTTTATTTGTTTATGCAATAATAGGATTGTATTTAGTTTGTATTTAAAAACGTAGACACAACCATTCATGTTATGTGTTAGCGAATTCCATGAATAGCTTAAAATATGAACGCAGTAATTAATTATCGATATTCTAAATTCATAACCTTCATGGCTTCATGTAAATATTCAATAACCACAATAAAGTGCCTGCTTTTATACGTTTGCATATATTTAATAGGTAATAACTCAAGTCAGTGACTGAATGAGGCATACCTACCGAAACACAATATACTATTAGAGTGTAATTATTAATATTTAAACAATGATATGGCCGACTTCCTATAATTACTTCTTGTTTACATTAATTATGTTATCGTTTGTATTTACCTGCACGTAGAAATGTCATATCAAACGTGAGTTTAACAGTACACTGTGGAGACAACTGCTGCATATTGTACACCTCTATAAATCTATAACAGCGTAATAATCTCGGCATATTGGGTTTTAAATTAACTAACAATTATTTAATAAATTTAGTGAAAATAAATTGATAAAAATATTTTGTGTGAAATACGTATGTGTAACTATAAAATAGAATGCATTCTGTAAAAACTATGTCTTGCACGAAATAATTCTGCTTGCCAACGTTTTATTGAGACCCTGTACATATTTAACTACATATCGTGAGACTCAATACAGATTAAAATACACATTTTCGTTAGCCAATCAATTAAGTTGCATAAATTCGAAACGAAGGCTGAACATGAATTATGCTGGGCAACGACGTCAATGTGGATATCGAAAGTACAGTTTCTTGTAACACTTAACACGTCACTAATTACATGACAACGCCACTAGTTATTCCAAAGTGTTTTTCCAAACTCATCACAGCTATTACAAAGTAAAATTCGAACTTATATCCTATAACAAATATCCTACTTTGGGACTTCATACATTGCAAATAAATCCACGCTCAAACTGCTTTGATAATATTTAGTATATATTATATATTATATATATATTATATATATATATATATATATATATATATATATATATATATATATATAATATACATATACATATACATATACATATACATATACATATATACATATATATCATATTCATATTCATATTCATATCATATTCATATTCATATTATACAATTATATTTACATTATCCTACTTTATTTTTTCGTTTTATAATTTTATCAGCTATTCTAATTAGTAACAATTTCATATATAAATATATATTTATGCTTTCATATATAGTTTTAGTAATATACTTTAATGAATTGTTTTATCAGTCGTAATGTTCGTATTGTAATTTTCAACCGCTACGGCTACCAGAGAATAATCCTTATTATTATTATTGTTATTATTACACCCAACTTTAATAATTAATTGTTATGAATTAGCATATAATTATTTTACATCACTGATGTGTGGAAAAATATGTGCGTGTGCAAAAATGCCAAATAGATAATACGTTCACATTAGGAATTGTTGCGTTTGACAAATCAACCTCCCACGCACGGCCTGTATCGTTCACAGACAACTATTGGACAACATTTTGCGCTACAAATAGATAACAGATTTCTAATGGATATATTACCTACACAGCGTAATATCGGTGAAGAGTGATTCATAGCTTTATCTATGAATCTGAAGAATCTTTGCTCATCAATAACATCAATAACGGCAAACTATCCGACAACGATGGTATAACATCACCGTGTGTGAGAGGTGCATATATATATATATATATATATATATATATATATATATATATATATATATATATATATATATATATATATATATATATATATATATATATATATATATATATATATATATATATATATATATATATGTATATATATATATATATATATATATATATATATATATATATATCCGAAAAGAATCTAAAAATACGCCGCCAATAAGTATACGCTATCGCCTGCGACGATAGCACCCAATTGACAGCCAGTAAGAGTCGAATACTCTCGTGGACAACGACAGAAAGTTAACATCAAAACACGTTTCGCATTATGAGAACTTCCCGAAGCTTGCTCAACGCCGGAAGGCTGTGATAAATGCTTATGTTCCTTCAAATGAAATATTGTGAAGAGAAACTTGCACGCACACACTGTCGTAGAGCCACCATTGATCGAGACCCAATGTATCAGCGGCACACGGCTGTGTTGGCTGAAACTCTTCCACTAGAAGTTACAGCCAGTAGCACATGTAAGACGAAGTGATTTCTGCGTTGATGTTTTAAAAAGACAAGAGATCAGATCAGTTCATATTTCACACTCAGTTCTTAATTAGGAAGGTTCCAATCTCATATATGTAATCACCAATACAAAAACGAAGCACATGACACATCAAATGTGACAGTTGCATGTCATAGCAGGCGTATGAATAATTAATACAATAACATTAAAACTATTTGCGTAGAGAACATGATTGTTTCATCGATCTGTTTCTGCAGTAGAGGCGAATTAATGATGTCAATATTTACAACACAGTGAACACTTTTTCACACGTTTTGTCCTTCTTATATCACAGTGACACTACACGGTGAGAATTGATTGATGTGTCTACACAGTGTCCCTTGAGTATGCATGCCGGTGACATGAAATTCCACTAGACGTGACGATCGTACAGTACACTTTTGCACTTACATGCAAACATGGCGACACGTGGTGTCGGTAGATGGCTGTTTGCAAGTTTCCAATGATTGTGCTGGTGGTTAAGACTATTCACATTTATAAGTACAACCGTGGAGATCGATCTTCTCAACATCAGAGAATCTATGAACAGTGAGTATAGACAACACTTCGCGTTGGATGATAGGGGAAGGGCGGGTAAAGTGGGCCCCTCGTCACAGCATATCTGGTATGGAATGCAGCTAAAGCAACGATACTCGTATTTACAAACCCGTCAGCGGATACAACTCAACGTGGTAGTTGTTTGTTTTGTGCTAATTCAAAACAGTGAGCAGTAAATTTGTAATTTTGGTACTTTTCTTAAAATAACTGATGTGCTTTACAATCACCATATTTACACAAATGGTTACGGTACATAACTGTAAATATGATCCGTGGAGCCGTAGTTCATAGTTAATTGATTAAGCTATTTCAGTTTGACCTGATGTTATATTTATGAAGACAGCGTAACAAGACTGTGCAAGACTGTGCATGCAAAAATGTAAACTTTTGTAAGTGGGGTAGCCGCAAATGAATAGAATTCGCCGGCGCAGCCTTCGACCATCACTCACGGCTATCCAACGTGTGGTCGCTTAGGAATAAAGCAGACAAATCGCTTTCACATAGTCACGTTAAAAGAAAGCCACGACCTCCGTTGCATCAGTGTCACTCTTGGCCACGCTCTGTTTACGGCGGGCCGAGCGAGAGAACCTGCAGGCCGGGGGTGGGGGTGGGGGGGGGGGTGGCGAGTGTTTTCTTGTGAATAAACGGTGGTGTAATAACATTGAGCGTGACTATTTTTCGTTTTATCGTGAACACCCAGTATCAGTTACAGTTATTCCCCGAGAGAGTTATATTCGATTTTTCTGCTTGGTCTTTGCACCCATCCCAACCCCACCCACCCCCACCCCCGATGTCAGTGCTATTAAAGCAGTCAGCCAGTAGATTGATCAGGTGTTAACAGCTGAATCGAGTAACCATTCGTCATCATTATGGGTGAATGTGATAACATAAACCTGAAGACGACACTGCCCATGTACAAACAACGCGAAGACTGTGCTATATGCACCAACAAGATCATAGCTCATTGATACACAATCTGGGTATCCTGCGCCGCCAGGGCCCTTCGGAGAGTCTGACCCATTCCACGTACCAACATAAACTAAATCATTGAATCCAAGAAAGAAGAGTGTCAAGATGCTGACGGACGACTCGACTGGGGAATGCCTTGTGTGCACAGATTGGGACATGTTTAAAGAGACATGCCTGGGGAATGCCTTGTGTGCACAGATTGGGACATGTTTAAAGAGACAAGCCTGGGGAATGCCTCGTGTGCACAGATTGGGACATGTTTAAAGAGACATGCCTGGGGAATGCCTTGTGTGCACAGATTGGGACATGTTTAAAGAGACATGCCTGGGGAATGCCTCGTGTGCACAGATTGGGACATGTTTAAAGAGACATGCCTGGGGAATGCCTTGTGTGCACAGATTGGGACATGTTTAAAGAGACATGCCTGGGGAATGCCTTGTGTGCACAGATTGGGACATGTTTAAAGAGACATGCCTGGGGAATGCCTTGTGTTCACAGATTGGGACATGTTTAAAGAGACATGCCTGGGGAATGCCTTGTGTGCACAGATTGGGTCATGTTTTACAGAGACATGCCTGGGGAATGCCTTGTGTGCACAGATTGGGACATGTTTAAAGAGACATGCCTGGGGAATGCCTCGTGTGCACAGATTGGGACATGTTTAAAGAGACATGCCTGGGGAATGCCTCGTGTGCACAGATTGGGACATGTTTAAAGAGACATGCCTGGGGAATGCCTCGTGTGCACAGATTGGGACATGTTTAAAGAGACATGCCTGGGGAATGCCTTGTGTGCACAGATTGGGACATGTTTAAAGAGACATGCCTGGGGAATTCCTTGTGTGCACAGATTGGGACATGTTTAAAGAGACATGCCTGGGGAATGCCTTGTGTGCACAGATTGGGACATGTTTAAAGAGACATGCCTGGGGAATGCCTTGTGTGCACAGATTGGGACATGTTTAAAGAGACATGCCTGGGGAATGCCTCGTGTGCACAGATTGGGACATGTTTAAAGAGACATGCATGGGGAATGCCTCGTGTGCACAGATTGGGACATGTGTAAAGAGACATGCCTGGGGAATGCCTTGTGTGCACAGATTGGGACATGTTTAAAGAGACATGCCTGGGGAATGCCTTGTGTTCACAGATTGGGACATGTTTAAAGAGACATGCCTGGGGAATGCCTTGTGTGCACAGATTGGGTCATGTTTTACAGAGACATGCCTGGGGAATGCCTTGTGTGCACAGATTGGGACATGTTTAAAGAGACATGCCTGGGGAATGCCTCGTGTGCACAGATTGGGACATGTTTAAAGAGACATGCCTGGGGAATGCCTCGTGTGCACAGATTGGGACATGTTTAAAGAGACATGCCTGGGGAATGCCTCGTGTGCACAGATTGGGACATGTTTAAAGAGACATGCCTGGGGAATGCCTTGTGTGCACAGATTGGGACATGTTTAAAGAGACATGCCTGGGGAATTCCTTGTGTGCACAGATTGGGACATGTTTAAAGAGACATGCCTGGGGAATGCCTTGTGTGCACAGATTGGGACATGTTTAAAGAGACATGCCTGGGGAATGCCTTGTGTGCACAGATTGGGACATGTTTAAAGAGACATGCCTGGGGAATGCCTCGTGTGCACAGATTGGGACATGTTTAAAGAGACATGCATGGGGAATGCCTCGTGTGCACAGATTGGGACATGTGTAAAGAGACATGCCTGGGGAATGCCTCGTGTGCACAGATTGGGACATGTTTAAAGAGACATGCCTGGGGAATGCCTCGTGTGCACAGATTGGGACATGTTTAAAGAGACATGCCTGGGGAATGCCTCGTGTGCACAGATTGGGACATGTTTAAAGAGACATGCCTGGGGAATGCCTCGTGTGCACAGATTGGGACATGTTTAAAGAGACATGCCTGGGGAATGCCTCGTGTGCACAGATTGGGACATGTTTAAAGAGACATGCCTGGGGAATGCCTCGTGTGCACAGATTGGGACATGTTTAAAGAGACATGCCTGGGGAATGCCTCGTGTGCACAGATTGGGACATGTTTAAAGAGACATGCCTGGGGAATGCCTCGTGTGCACAGATTGGGACATGTTTAAAGAGACATGCCTGGGGAATGCCTCGTGTGCACAGATTGGGACATGTTTAAAGAGACAAGCCTGGGGAATGCCTCGTGTGCACAGATTGGGACATGTTTAAAGAGACATGCCAGGGGAATGCCTTGTGTGCACAGATTGGGACATGTGTAAAGAGACATGCCTGGGGAATGCCTCGTGTGCACAGATTGGGACATGTTTAAAGAGACATGCCTGGGGAATGCCTCGTGTGCACAGATTGGGACATGTTTAAAGAGACAAGCCTGGGGAATGCCTTGTGTGCACAGATTGGGACATGTTTAAAGAGACATGCCTGGGGAATGCCTCGTGTGCACAGATTGGGACATGTTTAAAGAGACATGCCTGGGGAATGCCTTGTGTGCACAGATTGGGACATGTTTAAAGAGACATGCCTGGGGAATGCCTTGTGTGCACAGATTGGGACATGTTTAAAGAGACATGCCTGGGGAATGCCTTGTGTGCACAGATTGGGACATGTTTAAAGAGACATGCCTGGCGAATGCCTTGTGTGCACAGATTGGGACATGTTTAAAGAGACATGCCTGGGGAATGCCTTGTGTGCACAGATTGGGACATGTTTAAAGAGACATGCCTGGGGAATGCCTCGTGTGCACAGATTGGGACATGTTTAAAGAGACATGCCTGGGGAATGCCTTGTGTGCACAGATTGGGACATGTTTAAAGAGACATGCCTGGGGAATGCCTTGTGTGCACAGATTGGGACATGTTTAAAGAGACATGCCTGGGGAATGCCTTGTGTGCACAGATTGGGACATGTGTAAAGAGACATGCCTGGTGACCATCTCACTAAGATGAAGAACGCTTATAGAAAATTCATCATTAAACAAAATTCGTTGTAAAACTTAATAAGTTTTCAAAACGCAGCACCCATTTGCGTGCTACTGGTGGCACTGTTTCCGCGACAGACCAGTGACCATGTCCCGGCGACGCGTCGTATTGTTCACAGATGTCATGTATTCAAGATCACGATTATTGTAAAGTGCAACATCTGATTCACCAGAGACATCATTCAGAAACTGGCGGGGAAAAGCAGCGTTCATCAGCGGGAGCAGAGACACATTCAGGAGCGCTAAGTGCGAGTGCTGTCAAGAAGGCCACGTTTATATTCAAACGCAAACTTGAGGACCATTTCATTTCCAACAACCCCAGTTCTGTCTGGCAAGGCCTGCAGCAAGTCACGCAGTGTAAGCAGGGGCGTCGATCCGGTTTTAAAAGTGGGGGGGGGGACGGGGGACCAATTTATATATACATATATGTATACAATATACATATTAAAAAATGTAAATATAAAACATAATTCATTGTTGGTCTGGTGCTAATTCTAAAATAAACAAAGGCCTTTATGTTGTGCTATTTAAAATAGTTATCTTAGCAACATATATATTTGAAGAGGGGCCATGGCCCGCCCCAATCACTGAACATTTGGGGGGTAGACTTTGGACCCAACACTGCTTGCCTGAATCATAGAATGACACGATGTAGAGGTTACAGGGATGCCTGCGTGGGACTTCCCAAACCCACCTTTTGGCAAAGAAATTTTTCATCACTCAAAATTGGATCAAACACAAGTGTAGGAATCCGCTGGTTCCGCCGTAGGCAATATCCAACAGGGCTACCAGGCTGCAGTCCAAGGGGTGACAGGGCAAACAAAAATTCATAATCTATAATGTGTTTCATGGCAAATGCCTATTAATATTATATCAATACAAGGGTGCAAAATGACAGAGCCAGGCATGATGAATACTGGACTAAGATCAAGTTGCGGGCTGCGGCCAACCAAGCAATTTATCTAGTGAATTTCCACTAGGTAGTCGGAAGTTTATATCTGAACTTGTAATTTTTTTAATAGATTTTACTTCTAGACCGAAGAAAAGGGAGTGATCAGTCTCGCTATATATGCCTTTAAATGTGTTGTATGAACTAAAAGTGTGAGGACATTTCCTATGCTGACCCCCTCAGGCTGAAAAGTGGGGGACGTGTTCCCCTTCGTCCCCCACCGATCGACGCCCATGCTGTGTAGAACTTCCCAATCCAACATTTTGGCAAAGAAATTTGTCATCACTAAAATGGGAATAAGTTACACAAAGTGCAGGAATCCGCCGCTTCTCCTGTAGGCGATAAGCATCAAGCAGGCGAGAGGTGAAAATGCATCATAAATTTCACCATTTACAATGTGCTTGATGGCTAGAGCCTATAAATAATATCAACACAAGGTAGCACACTGATATAGCCCGGTAGCGGCGGAGCCGATTTTCTAATGGGTGGTCGGAACTTCATATCGCGAGTTTATTGACTAGCTAATTCTGTGTAGTGGCTTTTAAGAGAGAGGAGTGGTGAGTCAGGCTCGCAATTTTTTTTAGCTGAAAATTGGGGGTACAATTCCTATGCTGTCCCCCCGCGCTGAAAAGTGGGAGGGACGCGTCCTCCCGTCCCCCACCGATCGACGCCCAGCGTAAGGAACGCGCAGCGGCCATTAAAAACAGTGATCAGTCATTCTCTGATCAGCTGAATGACTTTACTGTCGATTTGACAAGATACTTAAATCGCCAGAGCAGCGCCCACTTCCAACGGTCACCTCTATATATCCGCCCTTTACAGTACAGGAAGCTGATGTAAGACAATTGTTCGAGAGACAGAGCACGCGGTAATTTTTAAGCCCAGGTAAGGTCTCTGCACCCATTCTGCATAACTGCACCAACAAACTTTCCGTGGTTTTTATTGACATCTACAATTCCTTTCCAGAGTGTCAGTTTGCTTTAATATGTCCTCCATCATGCCCATTTCGACGACGTGCAACATCTCTTGGCTGAACGATTGCACTGACTTCTGCCGCCACGACTGGATTTGAGCACATTGATATTTAGTTGTCATGTACCTGAGGTCGGCCACCGACGGTCTTCTGAAGTTTACTGGTCTGTTTACTTATCAGGCAAACAGACCGACGTATCTGATGAGGTCAGAAACCTACATCAAGGTCCTGTTCATTGACATTAGCTCAGCATTTAACCTGATTGATAAACTTCCATTGTTGAATGCACATCCTGCCATGTTTCATTAGGTCCACAAGGTTATTTTTAGCTGGCTTCAATCTGTCCATTCAATCACTCTATCTTTCTATCTCTGCATATCTTATCCTGTGCCCTACAATGTTGTGTGCTATCTCCCTTCCTGTCAGTATCTTTACAAACGACTGGGTCTCTCTGGGTCAATCGTTCGATGAAATAATAAAAATTATAACACTACTCTGGAGGTTTGCATTGAAAATGCGGTTGAGACGGCGTACAGGGAAGAGGTTCAGATACTGATTAGTTGATGTGTGGATAATAACCTTGAATTAACAGAAAGAAGACTCTCGTCTGCCCTCTTTCGATGGATGGTCTGTGTTTTGGCCGACCACTCACAACGACATTGGAGTCTTGGTCAAATCTTGAGAAACTTGACGATAAAACCAAATAGAACAGAAGAAGCAACCGACATTAGCTCGTGTCGCCGACACAGTGGACGACGGTTACAAGCGCCATGTTTGAGATCAAATATTGCCACCACCTGCTCATCCGTGACTACCATTTCAAACTTGCAAAAGTGCAGAAAGTACAATCACGTCGCAGCGCAACGACTGCCCACGCGACAACAGAAGGTGTCAGTCTCTTTGGTCCACCCCTGGAGATAGTCACTGACAATGTGTCACGGTAGATGGTAAAGCCATTTAAGTACATGTGCAGCAAGTGGAACGTCAAAAACTCCGCGGCTCCACCGAACCATGCTCAGGCGAGAGACAGGTACGGACCGGTAAATACATCACACCGGAATGCTCTAAGATAGGAAATGTCGTACACGGAGCATTGCAACATTTGATATGTGCACCGATTGACACCGAGCCGATGAATCAGACAGGAGTCGTGTTCAATTATTGTCCCATCCAAACAAAGCTGTCTACGAAATTATAGCTATCACACAACGTTTGAGAACCACTGACAGGTCGTATTCACGGTCGGAAAGTCAGTATACAGTATACAATTACCGGACTGCTGGACCATGGCTCGCCCCACTCCGTGCGTGTCAGCGAGTAGGAATCTTCACAGACGACACGTGTACATGGTTTCCAGCACTGACTAGTCGGTACATATTGTGGTCACAACGTTATGAGATCTCATTGAACTAACTACTCAGTCTTTTCAGAACATGTTATGCCAAGCCGACCTTTCTATGCTGGCAC
The DNA here is from genome assembly GCA_025642075.2 of Ridgeia piscesae. Taxonomy (NCBI): domain Eukaryota; kingdom Metazoa; phylum Annelida; class Polychaeta; order Sabellida; family Siboglinidae; genus Ridgeia; species Ridgeia piscesae. The sequence goes on along the minus strand of JAODUO010000248.1, from coordinate 398,477 downwards.
TGAGGGTGGTCACTGTCGTCCTAATTGGTTCTTTTATGTCCCTAACTGAGACGGGACCGACATTTACCTGGTTCTCCAATTCACGAGGGATACACAGTCCCCAATGTTGAGAGCCAGGCTTCACACCAAGTATACAATGCCTGCCGTGACCGGGTATTGAACCCGGGCCGCCGGCGTGCTAGGCGGATGTGCTAACCACTACACTATCCGCGCCTCCATTGCGATGGACCACGTTCAAACATTGAGAAGAGAAACAGACTGTGCAGAAACAGGTGATATCGAGAGAACTTCTTCAGACTAACGCAGTAAAAGCATTGTAAATAACCAGAGCCATTGCACTGGTCTACACGTGGGGTTTCATGAAGTCCGCAATGGTGAAAGATAATGTGACCATTCTACCAAAGCCGCTACAGATGAAAAGAATCCTATGACAGAACCTGTGAGAGTGCGTGTGACATCTGGACAGAGGCCTACAACGGCATTTTATGGCAGAGAACTATGGCAGCCGTTCATCTACTGTGACGTACAAGCATTGGCAGATACGACACTTAATGCGTAACCAGGATTTAAGTTTCGTGTCATTAATTTAGCATGGCTACGAGTTGACTATATGCTTGGTTTTGTGCATACACTCCCCATGTGCATTTATCCTTGCAGGTGGGGATGTTACGATACGTCATGAGGAACTATTTTACGTTGTATTGATACAACAAAAATCGGTCGGTGATTCGTCCGTGAAACGTAAACAACTCCAACGGTGGTTATCATGCTGCGTCGTCATCCAGCCACGAATTAAGTTCTATAGCATCAACTCACACGATAACACAATTTCAATGGCTGATCTTTCTCATTAGGATTGATAAGTAACGATCGATTACAAAATAACGATTCGGCGGCTACGTTTGCGTTACGGCATTGTTGGTAGGGCGGTCGACTGGCTGCTGTCCTGTCTCTATGGACGCACCCGGCGGGGGATTATTCATGAAGCATCGAACGATCCGATGCATTATCTAGCGCAACGCGTGAACTTTTCATCAGGTGCCCTGCTGAGTTCGATGCTTGAAACGTAGCTATTCTTGCCGAGCACTCAACCCGTCGGTTCCATAGTCAGAGCACCCGTGCGGATTTCCGTGTCGTCAATGTTTGAAGATGATTTGCAATTGTGATATATTGCCACTTTGAATTCACTGCTACAGCGCTGGCTGTAACGACGCGACTATCGTTCATTCACACAACATAGCAACATGGCATCTAAACCGAAACGAAAGTATAACAAATCAACAAACGACCGAGCATGTTCGCAGATATGTTTCATGTATGCCAAGCGAAACAAGGGGTACTTTTGCGATTTTACATTCACCCTATTACATTTCACATCATGCATCTGCTACACCTGTACCACAACTGTACACTTGTAGCGCGATACAAATTGTTAAAATTAGAGTCTTTTATCGATCACAATGTACACGAAATTCACTCGTTTTTGCGCGTGAACGTTAGACTAGTTTTACAGGAAACACGGGTAGGAGGCGCAGTTATACTTTAGGGTACGATGCAAATTGTTGTTCTCATGTGGAAGAAGGTTCAGATTTAGGATTATGGTTAGGTATAGGGTTAGATTGAAGGTACCTTTGACAAGATGTTTACATGCATTTGTACGTGGAGGGTAAACAAAAAGACATCCAGTGGCACCACATACCGCGGTTTCCTGTGATAAAAATAATGTACACGCGCAAAGGTGTGTGCATTTTAATAGATAACACACAGTATAGAATATGTGTTGTAAGTCTGTAACACACATACGATGAGAAATCTGATGAGTGTAAGTGGCAGTTTTCACGTTTTTAGGTGCCCGCCTAAATTGCAAAAGTACCCATTTCAAACAAATATACACTGTCACAGAATTATTGCAGAAAAATGTGAATTCAAAGTCACAAGCAAGCGCTAAACAGCTACCGACGTATTATTTTTAATTCGCTGTTGCACATTGCTAATACTTATTCGCAAGTAGGCCTAAGAATGACTAATTCGCAAGTAGGAATTACCATATTCGCGCGCGGTCGAAAAGTGGCCATGAGAAATGAAGGTACGAAAGACGTGGTGAAGTTTAATTCTCGCTGGGCAAGAACCATAGCGAACTCTTGCATTGCAACTACTTGCTGTTTTCAACGAATGTTGAAGGTTGTGCATGAATACTGGTGGTAGAAATTAAATTACATCCATTTATAAAATAAATGAAAGAATTTCAAATGCGACACTACGCAGTCCTCATTAATATTCATGAAGTAATGACGCCCACATTCATACTCAGTCCGCAGACGAAATAGTCATTATTTCCAACCAAACTCAAATAAACAACGTTAGGCGTATGCAAATCACTTCAAATTAATTCCTATTGATTCAGTACATGTATGTTGCTCTGTGTAAGGAATTGAAACGTTTCTACATCAACATCGGTGAGCACATTAAGGGGAATTTTGCATTCGGCATACCGCAGCGATCCATTTAAAACGTTTCTTTTTGCTGTAGATCGTTTTAATTGAAGTTGTCTTTTTATTTCAGGAGTGAGTCACACAAAAGGCAGCTCCAGATTAGTTGCGGCGACCAGCCCCAAATATGTAAAATATTGACAAATATTAAAAATGCACCGTGGCTCCGTGCTCATAAAAATAATCATGGTCACCTATCCTATAAATAGTATGCTGTTATGTTTGGAATAGTTGTTCAAGCGAGTCAGCGCCGCATTTACGATTAATTCGAGCGTAGTTCGGGCAGCTGTGGCCATTGACTCGACCCGTTTGACACTTGTACGAGCCTATGGCTTGTATATAGCCGCCTTTAATCACTAAATATATTACTAAAAACCAATAAAATAGTTTGCCTTTGCTTGCGGCTATGAAAAGGTTGAATGGAATACTTGATAGAGTGAAGATCACGTGTCGTCCTCTGGCGACTACAGGTTAAACAACATACTAACATAGTTTCAACCCGTTACACTAGATGGCGCCATTGTCTTGGCCACCCACCTCGCTAGACTACCGCCGCTCGCGCGCGCTCTCTCTCTCCTCTCTCTCTCTCTCCTCTCTCTCTCTCTCTCCCTCCTCTCTCTCTCTCTCTCTCTCGCTATCGCTTCGCTCTCGCTCTCGCTCTCGCTCTCGCTCTCGCTCTCGCTCTCGCTCTCGCTCTCTCTCTCTCTCTCTCTCTCTCTCTCTCTCTCTCTCTCTCTCTCTCTCTCTCTCTCTCTCTCTCTTCTCTCTCTCTCTCTCTGTCCTCGCTCTGTCTCTCTCTCTACTCTCTCTCCGTCTCTCGTCTCTCGCTCTCTCTCTCTCTCTCGCTCTCTCGCTCTCTCTCTCTCTCGCTCTCTCTCTCTCTCTCTCTCTCTCTCTCTCTTCTCTCTCTCCTCTCTCTCTCTCCCCTCTCTCTCTCTCTCGCTCTCTCTCTCTCTCTATCTTCTCTCTCTCCTCTCTCTCGCTCTCTCTCGCTCTCTCTCTCTCTCGCTCTCGCTCTCTCTCTCTCGCTCTCTCGCTCTCTCCTCTCTCTCTCTCTCTCGCTCTCGCTCTCTCGCTCTCTCTCTCTCTCTCTCTCTCGCTCTCTCGCTCTCTCTCTCGTTCCTCCCTCTCCTCCTCTCTCTCTCTCTCTCGCTCTCTCGCTCTCTCGCTCTCTCGCTCTCTCTCGCTCTCTCGCTCTCTCGCTCTCTCGCTCTCTCGCTCTCTCGCTCTCTCGCTCCCTCGCTCCCTCGCTCTCTCGCTCTCTCGCTCTCTCGCTCTCTCGCTCTCTCGCTGTCTCGCTGTCTCGCTCTCTCGCTCTCTCGCTCTCTCGCTCTCTCGCTCTCTCGCTCTCTCGCTCTCTCGCTCTCTCGCTCTCTCGCTCTCTCGCTCTCTCGCTCTCTCGCTCTCTCGCTCTCTCGCTCTCTCGCTCTCTCGCTCCTCTCTCGCCTCTCGCTCTCGTCTCTCGCTCTCTCGCTCTCTCGCTCTCTCCTCTCTCGCTCTCTCCTCTCTCTCTCTCTCTCTCTCTCTCTCTCTCTCTCTCTCTCTCTCTCTCTCTCTCTCTCTCTCTCTCTCTCTCTCTCTCTGCAGCGAACATGATTCAGAGACAGAGATAGAGACAGAGAGGCAGACGTTGATACGTCAATTCAGGGAGGGGTAGGCCTACTGTAGCGCTGCGCAACTACCCCTGGCTTGCGAGGATGGGTTGGCTAAAGGAAATGACACATTGGATTTCATGGCTGGATGTTTATCACGGAGCTATAAGCTATAACTGTGACAAGTACGTTCACATCGGTTCGTCTCTTTCACTCGTATTGCGCTCGAGCGCTGACCTGTCTCCATCGACTCTCCGTTGAAAAAGGAGAGTGGAGCGATGTTCAGAATGTTGTCTTTAGGCCTGATTGTACAACACGGGACCGGCGTTTAGCAGGGAGGGGACGCGAGCTCGTTTGTAGACTGAGCAAATGTGTTCGCGTCTCCCTACATATGGTGTGCTTTGGTATGTGTAACATTCACATTTTTATCTACCAATTACAATTGCACGTATTAGGTAAGCGTTAATTGATATAATGTAAGCACTTCTAATATTAAGTTACTACTATCAGACAAATATGTCACATCCAAACACTCCGGCGTAGCACGGGTATAATCAAGTAAATCAAGACTATTGCTTCTACATATCCGTCAAACACCGGATTTGTAAAACAAAATCCTATTTTGGGTATTTTTCTTCCGCATACCACACTTTAATGTGGTCACATATTATGGTAAATATATGTATAGCTAATGGATTTTACTTGGAAGTGTGCCCATTGTACCACTTGCAAAAAAACTGAACACATCCAGAAATTATGTTACTTTTTACCAGTGATAACAATTCAGAAATTGTTATTATACTTGCCATGTGCATATGGAAGCAAGCACATGTACTTGGTCAGAGATGATTGGTCAAAACTGGAAGTACAATGGCTTATATCCTATAGATGCAAGTCTTTAAATCGGGTGTAATAAGACATGATTGCTAATCCGTCAATATTTTTGGACTAATGTAACTATTCCTTTACCTGACCATGTGATATATCGAACCGTATGTAGTATAATTGTTTGCGACAAGCACGCTAGTCTTTTAAAGGGATTCTTTAGGACCCGAAAGTGATTTTGTTGTACCAAATTATAAGAAAAGGGAGTCTTTGAGAATTTTGTAATGTATAATTATTGCATGTGATTATATGCCTTTATTTCATTAGAAATGTTTTATTAATCATTAATAACCATGCCATGGACGGATAACCGAGCCAAACTAGAAACTCCGTGTACTGTTTTGTGTTTAATGTTATCAGGGTCATTTGTGATTAATAAAACATAACTATAATTAAATGAGGGCATAGGATTTCATGAAATAGTTATATTAATTATAAATTGTGTGTTCTTCATAGAAATATAAGTTGTAAAATTAACACACACGCACGCACGCACCCACGCGAACACATACGCGAGCGCGAGCGCGCGCGCACACACGTGCTTCGCAGAAAATTTGAAATTGTGTTCGACTGACTGAACATGTCTTCCAGGGTGTAAACTGCATTGATGGTACAGAGGACTGGATACTGCGCTACACAAGAACGCACGTTTACTTTTTTCGTTGAAAATACAGTTGACGGAATGACAGTATTGGATAGATGCCTTACATCGTAAGTAAGGGATGCACAATTTAATATAATACAGTTTATTACAGTTATTATTTAGGAAATTCAGCATAACGAAATAAGTAGTGTTTATAAGTAAAATAACCGTTGCACACGTCCCGTTGACCTTGACCTTGTTGTATGCATGCTGAAGTGTGATGTGTGCTTGTCCTGTACGTCATAGGTGGTTCTGTGTCCTTGAAGACGCTGTCAACATTGCGTGCAGAAGAAAAAATATAGGCCTTCGCAAGTCGTAAAGCGGTGCAGCTTTACGACTTCGAGGTTGTTACGTTGTAGTTCTACTTCCGGTTGGTGTCGTAAATATATGTTGTGCCGTAATAATTAGAAAGCGTCAATGTTCAGCAGGTGTACATTACCCGTGTATAAAATAACCTAGGCCGTCAATAGACGCGTGTCAGGTTGGACACATTTAACGGCTATCGTTTGCAAATACCTGCATGCAGTCAACTATAAATCAGCTTCTTATAGTGTTTATGCGCAGTTCTCACCAATAAAAATATATCTACGTAACCATGCACAGCCCCGTATATTAGTCACGTGACGTTATGTATGTTAAATTGTCATTGCGCACAGTGTGTTTGAGTGGCACACAATGCCCACATAATAGAACATACATGACTAATCACTAATATGTAATCGATTTTCGTAGACGTGTTAGTTGTCAAATCGAAATGTACACCTTTTAGTCTGTCCACAACTAAACGTATAATCACATTCTTTAAGCTACTACAATCAGCTATGCCGTGGCAAGAAGACAAATGCGTTGATGCCTCAAACGGTATAAAATTGCAAGAAAGTCGTTACACTGGCTCGGACGTGAAACATCGAAACGTTCTGAGCCACAAACACATTTTCTCAAACACACAGGCACGGGGTGTTTGTAGGACTGTCCGGAAGTCGAGACGAACGGACATCCACTATCTGTCCACATAGTCTTACACAGCCTGGTAGAACAAACACCGGACATTGCTAATTAAAATTCTTCCAGGTCGGCCGCATTGTTAGACATCTAGCTGCTCCCAGATCTACAGCAATGTTGTTCTTCCAAGCACTACCACTTGATGCAGCCACGGATGGTGTTGGACGCTACAACAATCCAGCTCTTTGGGGAAAACGCTTCCGTCACAGTTATGATCCTTGACCAATGTTGTATCCATATTTTGTATACATTTCACACGCACCTTCACATTTGGCACATCACAGTACTTATGCACCTATTGGTAATACATCCTGACTTGTAGATTCAACCGTGTAATGAAATAGAAATGCACTATTTATCCTGGTTCTTTACATGACAGTTTGAACCGTCGTGTATCGGTGTGGTTCCCACTACGGCAGTTTGTTCCTACGGCGCCGTGGTCCGCTATGAGGCGGTCTGGTCCGAACCCAGTATCGTCCCGAGTGGTGCGCCACTTCTCGTGATTCCGGCGACCATCTTGCCGACGATGAAGTGGTACACGATTCGCCACGTCTCCTCCACTTCCGGTGTGAAGTTCTCCTGCAACGTCTGGCGGAGAGCGTACTTAATGGCCGGCCACAGGCGCTGTGGACAACGAACAGGCATGACTATTTTAGTCATGGTTTTTATTTACCATTAAATGGAAACATCTATGTAGGCATATATTCTAGGAAATGTTCGCAATAATAGTAAACATCCATCATGTTTAAAAAAAGGTCTTTTAAAGTTCTACTTTGTTCACATTATTGTACATTTAAACACACCTTTTCGGTAATTCTATAGTATATACTATAATTGTGTACACTATGGACAAGTTGAACTTTGAAAATGATTATTTGCGTAACGGCGAGCATAAAGATCTATGTCAAAACAATGAAGATGCCACGTAATCACGTGGCGAATTAAATTTCAAATTTCCGCGGGAATCGCTACACAGGCGGACATAAAATTGATTTTCCCCACAAATGTTCTTTTATGCATCTATTAAATGTCAGATATTAGATGCAATGTTAAACTTTGCGTACACATGAAAAACTGATATAACCTAATGCCTGGTTTTCATTTCCTTTAACAACGGATTTTGTTTAATGACGATATTTTCTTAAGAGGATTCATCTTAGTGAAATGGTCCACTCTATATAATGGATGGGAAATTGCGTGAATGACGTCAACCCACTGTCTGCCATCTTGCTTTGTATATGTTAATGACGTACGTGGTGTGTGCGTAACAACGGGAGCACTACGAATGCTTGTGTTGAGCTCTTTGCCCTGTGATGTGCTAAGCGTTCAACACAAATATTCGCAGTGTCCTCGTTGTTACGCTCACCCCACGCACGTTATTAACAGCTTTGCCTTGTGATGTGTTAAGGTGAGTTCGCAAATTCGCTAAAGCCAGCGAGATTTCGCAATATTTTATTAACTTGTTTGCGTTGCGTTATATTGATCCCTACATAATGCTTAAGCTAGTTTCTGTATGATTTATTTTATATCATATCATCTTAGTAATGTTACCGATGGTGCTATTGTCGTACCTATTGATATGTGTTTATTGTGCAATACCACTACCATTTATTAAAACATTACTGTAACACTTCATTTTATTTATATCTTTTCATTGTTTTTATTTAACTTTGTAAAAAGAAAATATTATGTATGTTGTAGTTTTGTGTAAAATTCATCACGTTATATATATATATATATATATATATATATATATATATATATATATATATATATATATATATATATATATATTAAAGATGGACGAATCTGGAATTTCATTCGAATCGAATATCGAATCGAATATCCTCAGAATTTTTAATACGAATCGAATATCGAATCGAATACGAATGTTCAGTGGCTTCAAATTCGATTAGAATACTGAACGGTGTCGAGATGTGGTCTTTTTCATAGTTAAGTAATAAAGTAAAAGATCGCCCGGGACCGGTTTTGCGGCGGATGACATGATTCATGAAGAAAAATATTCGAGCGATATTCGTTTATATAGCTGCGAATTATATATATATATATATATATATATATATATATATATATATATAAGCGCTATATAGCTTAAAAGGCTATTATTATTATTAACTCTAGCCACATTACTAAGCGGCTGTGTCGCCACCTACCGGCAGGTAGCGCGGTTCGACCCCGTACGGGGCGTGCAGTTGGCCGAGGGCGAAGAGCACAGGGTTGAGGACGCTGGGGTCGTCCAGGCACTCGACGGCGGCTCCCAGCACGTCCATGACGACCCGGGAGTGAACCTTCAGCTGGAGGTCGTCAACTCCCAACTCGCCGTCCTCGTAGTGGGTGTCGTCCCCCGCAAGCCCCACGAACAGGCCCTTCAGGTCCTTGTCTGTCTGGAACAGTCTACGGACACACCCCGTCAACTACTGGCTGCGTGGGACGGAAGTGAGTGGGTGAGTGAGTGGGTGGGTGAGTGGGTGAGTGGGTGAGTGGGAGAGTGAGTGGGTGGGTGGGTGAGTGGGTGAGTGGGTGGGTGAGTGGGTGAGTGGGTGGTGAGTGGGTGAGTGGGTGAGGGGGTGAGTGGGTGAGTGGGTGAGTGGGTGAGTGGGTGGTGGGTGGGTGGGTGGGTGGGAGTGGGTGAGTGGGTGAGTGGGTGAGTGGGTGAGTGGGTGAGTGGGTGAGTGGGTGAGTGGGTGAGTGGGTGAGTGGGTGAGTGGGTGAGTGGGTGAGGGGAGTGGGTGAGTGAGTGAGTGGGTGAGTGGGTGAGTGGGTGGGTGAGTGGTGGGTAGTGGGTGAGTGGGTGAGTGGGTGAGTGGGTGAGTGGGTGAGTGGGTGAGTGGGTGAGTGAGTGAGTGGGTGAGTGGGTGAGTGGGTGATGGGTGGAGTGGGTGAGTGGTGAGTGGGTGAGTGGGTGAGTGAGTGGGTGAGTGAGTGAGTGAGTGAGTGGGAGTGGGTGAGTGAGTGAGTGGGTGAGTGGGTGAGTGGTGAGTGGGTGAGGGGTGAGTGGGTGAGTGGGTGAGTGGGTGAGTGGGTGAGTGGGTGAGTGAGTGAGTGGGTGAGTGAGGTGAGTGAGTGAGTGGAGTGAGTGGGTGAGTGGGTGAGTGAGTGAGTGAGTGAGTGGGTGAGTGGGTGAGTGGGAGTGAGTGGGTGGGTGAGTGGGTGAGTGGGTGAGTGAGTGAGTGAGTGAGTGGGTGAGTGGGTGAGTGGTGAGTGGGTGAGTGGGTGAGTGGGTGAGTGGTGAGTGGGTGAGTGGGTGGTGGGTGGTGGGGGGTAGTGAGTAGTGAGGGGGTGAGTGGTGAGTGGGTGAGGGGGTGGGGTGGTGGGTGGGGGGTGGTGGGTGAGTGGTGGGGGGTAGTGGGTAGTGGGTGAGTGGATGGGGGGTGAGGGGGGTGAGTGGGTGGGGGGGAGTGGGTGATGGGTGAGGGGGGTGAGGGGGGAGTGGGTGAGTGGGGATTTGGTGAGTGAGTGAGTGAGTGGGTGAGGAGGAGTGGGTGGTGGGTGAGTGGGTGGGTGGGTGAGGGGGTGAGTGGGTGAGTGGGTGAGGGGGGTGAGGGGGTGAGGGGTGAGGGGTGAGGGGGTGAGTGGGTAGGGGTAGGGGTGAGTGGTGAGGGGTGAGGGGTGAGTGGGTGGGTGAGGGGTGGGGGGTGGTGGGAGGTGGGTGGTGAGTGGTGGGGTGGGGAGTGATGGGTGGGATGGTGGGTGGGTGAGTGAGTTGGTGGTGGGAGGGGTGGTGAGTGGGTGAGTGGGTGGGGTTGAGTGGGTGAGTGGGTGGGTGGTGGGTGGGGGTAGTGGGTGAGGGGGGGGGGAGGGGGAGTGGGGTGGGGAGTGGGTGGGGGTGAGTAAGTGTGGGGAGTGGTGGGTGGGTGATAAATGAGGGGAGGGTGAGTGAGGGGAGGGTGAGTGGTGAGTGGGTGAGTGAGTGGTGGTGGGTGGGTAGTGAGGGTGGGTGGGGGGTGGGTGGGTGGTGAGTGAGTGAGTGAGTGAGTGGTGAGTGAGTGAGGAGTGGGTGGGTGAGTGGTGGTGAGTGAGTGGTGGTAATGAGTGGTGAGTGGGTGAGTGAGTGAGTGAGTGGGTGAGTGGGGGGTGGGTGGTGAGGGTGGTGAGTGAGTGAGTGGGGGGGTGGTGGGGGTGGTGGTGGTGGTGGGGTGGGGTGGTGGTGGTGGTGGTGGTGGGGTGGTGGGGTGGTGGTGGGGGTGGTGGGTGGGTGGTGGGTGGTGGGTGGTGGGTAGTGGGGGTGGGTGGTGGGGTGGGGGAAGGGTGGTGAGGGGTGGTTGAGGGGGGGGGAGTGGGTGAGTGGGGAGGGGTGAGTGGGTGAGTGGGTGGTGGGTGAGTGGGTGAGTGGGTAGTGGGGGGG
>JAODUO010000248.1:360000-377500 GCA_025642075.2 Ridgeia piscesae | reverse complement strand
CAATGACCTACGACACACCCACGAACAAACGTCGGCGCATGCGCACACCTACCATACAACACATAAACACACGCACATACACGCACCACGCATGCACGCACATACAGACGCATGTATACGTGCATCCATAATACCTCAAATGCAACGTTATGTCTGTTATCCGTTCTAAATTTATATATTGGTGACAGAAATGTAACCTTTTATGTTGTCTTAATAACAGGTGGCAAGTACACAACAAGCTCAATGCCAAATATCTGGCATGTGACAAGTACACCCAACAAGCACATTGCCAAATATCTCGCATGTGATAAGTACATAACAAACACAATGCCAAATATCTCGCATGTGACAAGTACACACAAAGTAATAAGTACATAACAAACACAATGCCAAATATCTCGCATGTGACAAGTACACACAAAGTAATAAGTACATAACAAACACAATGCCAAATATCTCGCATGTGACAAGTACACACAAAGTAATAAGTACAAAACAAGCACAATGCCAAATATCTCGCATGTGACAAGTACACAACAGCACAATGACAAGTATCTCGCATGTGACAAGTACACAACAAACACAATGACAAGTATCTCGCATGTGACAAGTACACAACAAACACAATGACAAGTATCTCGCATGTGACAAGTACACAACAGCACAATGACAAGTATCTCGCATGTGACAAGCACACAACAAGCACAATGACAAGTATCTCGCATGTGACAAGTACACAACAGCACAATGACAAGTATCTCGCGTGTGACAAGTACACACAAAGTAATAAGTACATAACAAGCACAATGCCAAATATCTCGCATGTGACAAGTACACAACAGCACAATGACAAGTATCTCGCATGTGACAAGTACACAACAAACACAATGACAAGTATCTCGCATGTGACAAGCACACAACAAGCACAATGACAAGTATCTCGCATGTGACAAGTACACACACAACAAGCACAATGACAAGTATCTCGCATGTGACAAGTACACAACAGCACAATGACAAGTATCTCGCGTGTGACAAGTACACACAAAGTAATAAGTACATAACAAGCACAATGCCAAATATCTCGCATGTGACAAGTACACAACAGCACAATGACAAGTATCTCGCATGTGACAAGTACACACACAACAAGCACAATGACAAGTATCTCGCATGTGACAAGTACATAACAAGCACAATGCCAAATATCTCGCATGTGACAAGTACACAACAAACACATTGACAAGTATCTCGCATGTGACAAGTACACAACAAGCACAATGACAAGTATCTCGCATGTGACAAGTACACAACAAACACAATGACAAGTATCTCGCATGTGACAAGTACACAACAAACACAATGACAAGTATCTCGCATGTGACAAGTACACAACAAGCACAATGACAAGTATCTCGCATGTGACAAGTACACAACAAACACATTGACAAGTATCTCGCATGTGACAAGTACACAACAAACACAATGCCAAATATCTCGCATGTGACAAGTACACAACAAACACATTGACAAGTATCTCGCATGTGACAAGTACACAACAAACACATTGACAAGTATCTCGCATGTGACAAGTACACAACAAGCACAATGCCAAATATCTCGCATGTGACAAGTACACAACAAACACATTGACAAGTATCTCGCATGTGACAAGTACACAACAAACACAATGCCAAATATCTCGCATGTGACAAGTACACAACAAACACATTGACAAGTATCTCGCATGTGACAAGTACACAACAAACACAATGCCAAATATCTCGCATGTGACAAGTACACAACAAACACATTGACAAATATCTCGCATGTGACAAGTACACAACAAACACAATGCCAAATATCTCGCATGTGACAAGTACACAACAAACACATTGACAAGTATCTCGCATGTGACAAGTACACAACAAACACAATGCCAAATATCTCGCATGTGACAAGTACACAACAAACACATTGACAAGTATCTCGCATGTGACAAGTACACAACAAACACAATGCCAAATATATCGCATGTGACAAGTACACAACAAACACAATGACAAGTATCTCGCATGTGACAAGTACACAACAAACACAATGCCAAATATCTCGCATGTGACAAGTACACAACAAACACATTGACAAGTATCTCGCATGTGACAAGTACACAACAAACACAATGCCAAATATATCGCATGTGACAAGTACACAACAAACACAATGACAAGTATCTCGTATGTGACAAGTACACAACAAACACAATGACAAGTATCTCGCATGTGACAAGTACATAACAAGCACAATGACAAGTACCTGGCAAACATGACGACTCCGACCTCCTCGGCGTCCTCGGCGATGATGTCCCACGTCCACCGGAACACCTCCACCTGCTTCGGCGTCAGCAGGTCCGTCAGGTGGCTGTCACTCGTGTCGTGGACGACATTGACCGACGACGACGCACAACCCATGATATCGAGGCTAGACTTGACCAAGTGTCACCGGACCCTCTTTACAGAAACTCGACAACTGTCGCTGTTCTGTTGGGTTCTGTTCAGTCAAATGTACAATAAGATGTGTCACGTTTCTCCGAAAGTGTTCGGCGACATGTAAATTATTAACTCACATAACGCCAGTATATGTATACGTACGTATGTACGTATATATGTATTACGATATATATATATATATATATATATATATATATATATATATATATATATATATATATATATACATATACATATATATATATATATACATATACATATACATATACATATACATATACATATACATATACATATACATATACATATACATATACATATACATATACATATACATATACATATACATATACATATACATATACATATACATATACATATACATATACATATACATATACATATACATATATATGAAAAGCCAGTGATTCAATCTCAAAACGTACTACGTACTTACAAAGTAATCATTTTGTATCTTGTTTGATTAGTTGCCTTATTCCCATTCTACGTTCATGTTGTGGCAATACGTATTCTGCATTTATGTTTCCCATATTTTGTTATGGTGTAGTCTGTGCGTTGGTTTATTCTCATTTACAAAATACATTTGTTGTGTGCACAGGACATGGCTTGTCCAGCTCTGTCACAACGACCAGTATATGTTTACATGATGTGTATTATTGTTTATCCAACGCTTAAACATTAGTTGCAGTTGATTATGAACCAGATCCCGTGAATATAGAGCAGCAGTAAAAACAATAGCACTAACACCAGTGATGATGATGATGATAATAATAATGATATTGTTGTGTGGGTAACATTAAGGGACAATTTGTTTTAATAATGAAACAGATTCCTGTAAATACAGGGAAGTATCGAGAAATAAAGCAACTTAGATTCTCATAATATTTTTTTAAAGTGATATTAGATACGCTAAGTAAATGCTTTGTCACATTATTTGAAATGCATTAACAATGTTTTAAAACGACATGGTGTTTAAGAAAAGAAATTATTGAGAAAAACGAACGAAAGAACAGTTTCCCAATTTTTTCTAAGTACATGTGGATAAATTATGATTACTGACAAAAGCTTTATTGCAAACATATGTTACACATTTATGCTAATGCTGATACAACTCTAGCCTCTTAAACAACTTAACTGGAGGTAAATAACACAAAGAAAGACTACAGAAAGATCCGACATTTCACACATTAAGCTTTAATTCACGTCATGAAAAACACATAGTATATTATCGTTTACAACTAAAATCGAGTTGGGGAAAGTCGGTATATATAAGTATATATCCACGCAATTGCCTAAACTGGTTTTAATAGATATTACGAATAGAGTCACACTAATTACTAAGTCAACGAACAATAACTGGTATATTTCCAAACATATTTAGCAAATTGCAAAACTCATATCTTTTTTCAAAAAGGCGATTAAAAAAATTATCTGTTTATTTTATCCTACCGGCAATTTACATTTTGTTCTGGAAATAGTTATGTCTTCTAGTGTTGCATCACCTCTTTGGAGTAAGCACCCTCTTAGTGTTAGGTCACTTGAAAAAATTACACAATTCCGTTGCCGTTTCAGAGCATATCTTTGTGAACTAATCTATCTCCCTAGTGCCTTGTCCTCTGCGTTCACAATAGGAATACGGCTTATGGAATTTAGATCGATCAACATTTCTTGTCTATGTGGTGACATTCCATGTCAAGTCAATCAAAAATAGGATGAAATTTACATGACCGTCTTCGATTGTGATGAAATTTGGCACGTTGATTTATGATCACGAGTCGATGCTTCCCAACAAATGTTAGATCAGTCTGACCTTCACTTCCGGAGAGAGAGGTAATCAAACTGTGACCTCGACCTTGATACCTGACGACCTTCCAGGTATCATAACTCCACTTCTAGGTGACACACAGATGTAACGCTGTTTTGCAAATCTATTTTGTTTTGAAAGTAGGTGTTTTATGTACCATTTGAACGTGTTGCAGGCGGAATATTTCAAATTGCGAATATTGTTCGAGCTTAATAAGACAACTAAACAGAAATTGGCAGGCAGTAAACCTGCAGCATGCATGTTGTAGTCACGAGAATGTAATATTAGATGGAAACAATAAAACCTAGGTGTTGGCACCCACACGTTAAACATTAACACTTGATACAGTTCGACAACAAAAACAGTAGGACCTACCTGTTAACGTCTTGCCTACTGAGAGCGACGGTTGAAACGACTACGAGTCTTGCAGAAGACGCCCGCCTTGACACACTCGATGGCGAATGGTGCACGTCATCACCTTCTGCTTGCACAGAACGTTGCGAACGTCGACATTTCAACGACATGTGTTTGTCGGCTAAAACGCTGCCAGTAACTTCCTCGTTCCTGCGATTAGACGCAGTGTTCGGGTGAAGATAGCCATCACTGTGACCACTGCCATATCGCCAAGCGTCGAGCTCCAGCGGCTGCGTGCATCAGCTCGTCAGCGTCAGCCATCTGTGACCGGCCAACCCACCCATTTAACGGCGCACGTGTGAAACGTGACCGCTGTGTCACGCGGTGGATTTGTCCGACTCTGCCGAGTCACGCCCTCGCGAGGTCAAAAATAGTGGAGGCGTCGGTCACGTTTAATGCCAATGGCTGAAAGAGGCGGGTTTTCTCGTCTGGTGCGGAGGAGTGTGTACGCTAGCGACAATACATTACGGACTACTCTACTCTATATAGGCGAGAGAAACAGCAATTAAGGTACCCATTTCGGATGCGACGAGATCGAGGACAGCATCTTAAAGCGGCTCCCACAACTGGTTTAATCGATCTCAGATCCGGACCTTTAGTGGTCAAGTGTGTATTGAACGCATAGTATCAGTAATATATTGTGCGAGTTTGATTGATAACAAATTAATTGGTCGAAACAATAGCGCCGTTGGACGTTACGTCTGACAATTTACCTGAATGAGAATTAGCCTTCAAACCACAAAATGTGTGGTCTGAAGTTTTCTTTCTGGAGATCAAAGGATTTTAGAAAACTTCGACGCAGTAACATGTCGATAGCGATATGGCGTACTCTGAACTATCCAATTTTAACAATCACAAACATTCAACTACACAATAAATTGCTTAGTGATTTTCAACAAACCTACAAACGTTATAAAATAGTGTAAAACCTGCATGTTCAATACTTTGAACAATACGATTAAAACAAAAGTTAATTGTAGTTATAATGCAAAAACAAAACAAAATCCGCTTTTTCTGGTTATGCATTTGTGCGAATTGAAAATGAGCAAATATGCATCTTATAAAAAATTAAGAATCAGCTGCGTTAGCTGTTTGTTTAAATTGATTTGTATTAACAAGAGCAACTACATTATGACTGGGTCGACCAATACCATTGAATCACGTTCCTTATTTCCATCCCGGGTCTTAACGTCGGTGCAAGTAAATTAACCGCCTTTGCTGCATTTTTATCTCAAATTTATCAATAAGAGCCAAACGCAATGCAATCAGAACCAGTAGTTGACCTCTTGATGTGTCGGTCGAAACATTACGTTGGAACCATTCAACACCATCCGTCTAGTTATATAACGCCAGTGCAAGTATCATTACGACGTGTAATATAATCGTTAAACGTGAACGTTCGATAAGCTACGTATTGATCCAAGGAAATGGGTAATCAAAACACGATGTCAACAATTGTCACGGGCCTGTCGGCGCCTGTGTTTGCCGCTGTGCTAATGGCGACTAAAATAACTTCACTTCATATTATAGTCGATCGACACAGAAAGATAAAATTCAATGAAACGTGCCGTGTGGCTGCTGTGAATTGTTTGGTTAACGACGTGAACTCAGTTGTTCGTACGTCCGAACAATACACACGTGCCGAGAACTTCCTGGAATCGACTACTCTCAAAATGAAATTATATCACCAAGGTAACACTATCTGTAAAACGTAGATTTTTCCGGGGATAAATGTCTGATTACCCAAGAATTATAACACAACAACATTTTATTCCACGAATATTATTATTTAGATCAAATACACTGCACGAGTATTCTAGAATTAGAGGCAATATCGGATGGATTGTGTTTACGGTCAGCAGACCGTGGGCGTGAATTTCAATCGTGTCAAGTAGGTGTTCCATCGTTACAAAGGGTTTATCTTGTCATAAGTTCTCTCGATCGTGTGAGAATGAATGCTCTCGAGGAGATTAACACGGGCTATCCCGTGTATTGTCATTTTCCGATGTCATAATAGTATGATGTATTTTCATTCATTCAGGAATGTCTATATGTTGTTCTATCAGAAGTGTCACTTGCGTCGTATACCCGTAGTAGTCCCCATCCTGCAAATGTTCCAGAGGTCTGTGGAATTCATTACACAATTTACAGTTAAATTGATCTGAATATCCTCCCAGTGGATGTGAAGAAGAGAGAAAGGTGAACAGAGCTAGTACATGAATCCGTCAGTGTTGTTGCATCGATCGTTACGTGATGAGTGTCACGACGGAGAGAGACGATATGCGATGAACATATACACACCTTCTGTGACAGAAACCGATGGTACAGAGTCCACAGCGTGATTGCCCTTTGGATTTGCACGATCGCAGGGGAAGTAAACTGCCAAATTTAAGAAAATGTGATATACAGACCGTCTGTTGTATATTCTATATGTAGGTCCCCGGGGGAAGTCTGGGGCGGTGCAAACCGCGTGGGACGAACCGTTCTTGGGTCAAGCCTTGGGAATGACCGCAATTAATTAATGTTTAATAAATTATTATATATCAACAATATCCTATTTCCTTTGTAGCCCCAAGACGTAATCCACTCTGGTCGCAATTGTCATATCCGCAGGTTTCATGCCATTGTATCCGATAGATTAATCATTTTCCGCAGGTAACTTTTCATTATATCAGATTAATTAATAGGTTTCAATTATTCAAACTGATTACGACAGCCGCTGGGTAAGTGCGATATCATTATACGCGTTCGACCGCCGGTATTTAGGTTAACACGTCGAGAAATGTTCCGGTCATACTAATGTCTGATTACCAACATGAGCCGAACCACGACTCTTCGACAGGAACGAAGAGAGCACATTCAAACGGTCTTATATAATATGTTCTTCATAATAAACGAATATGACGTCATGAAAGCAAAGAATTATGTTCGACAAGATGTTGTCGTATTGAATGAGGCTAAAGACGTTGATAAGACAATGAGCCATGCAATAAGAAATAAAGGACTGATGCCAGGAGCCCACTGCAAACTGCAGGAACAGCGAAAGGAGAACAGACGATTCAGAGAAGCACATTTTGACTGCACGTTCGGGAAGCAAACTTCGAGAATTATTTCTACTACAGACAAGCATGGCACTACACATGCGTCAGAGATAGTTTAACACACAAAGAAATAAAAATCGCATTGAAGAAAAACAAAATTATACATTCGTATGTAGAGAAGTTAACTAATAAGTAATACTACGAGTGGCTCCTGTGATAACGACTTTTTAGTTTTAACACGAGTCACTGACCTTCATTTCACAGTTTTGTTTAATTACATATGATCACGTTTGTTTATGTTACATCTTATGATTATTAATTTCTGTACTTGTTTGGGTGAAAACAATAAACATAAACATAATCTATCAGTAAAGAAGGATGCAGGGATAATAATTCTTACATACCAACTCATATATTATTTATTTATTTATTTATTTATTTATTTATTTATGCAAATGAGAAGTATCCACACACGCGTGCATTGGCGCGATACGCAGTTCGGTTGTGGTAAAAAATGTCAAACAGAAACAGTACAAGAAGTGGCAAACACACACGCACGCACACACGCACGCACACACGCACACATGCACACATGCACACATGCACACATATACACACGAAAACATATGCACACATATGCACACACACACAAACACACACAAACACACACACACACACACACACACACACACACACACACACACACACACACACACACACACACACACACACACATACATACATACATACATACACACACAGACACATAAACAAATACATACATACATACAACATACATACATACATACATACATACATACATACATACATACATACATACATACATACATACATACATACATACATACATACATACATACACTACACACATATACACACTAACACATACACATACACACACATACAAACACACGCATACTCACACAGACAGACATACACACAAACATAACATGTATACACATCCATATATACACATACATGCACACATATACACACGAAAACATATGCACACATATGCACACACACACAAACACACACAAACACACACACACACACACACACACACACACATACATACATACATACACACACAGACACATAAACAAATACATACATACATACAACATACATACATACATACATACATACATACATACATACATACATACATACATACATACATACATACATACATACATACATACATACATACATACATACATATATACATACATACATACATACATACATACACTACACACATATACACACTAACACATACACATACACACACATACAAACACACGCATACTCACACAGACAGACATACACACAAACATAACATGTATACACATCCATATATACACATACGCACACACAAACAAACATACACACACACGCGTGCGCGCGCACATATGCACATACATACGAGATGTATGTACTTACGCACGCATGCCCATACCTACACGCACACGTACGTTCACACACACGGACCGCACATACACATACACACACATGAATACCCACACGCACGTACTCGTGCGTGCATACACACACTGTGACATGCAATCAAGTTCGCACGACTTGATTGCACGACGTCCCACTTCTCTGACGTCACTCGGTGCACTGCACCTATTTGGCAGCGGCTGTCTTTCTATGCTGTTTTGCGCCTAGTAGAGCTCGTTTCGTGGCTTCTGTGTTGGAATTTTCCATTGGAATGGCTGAACCCTGAGCATTATAAAGTCCACTTTCACGGATATCGCGGTCAATCGCGGCAACGCATCGCTGGAGATCGTACCGTTTGGCTGACGAAGCCTGGAAATGATACGAAGGTGCTTGCGGTTTATGATTTTGCGCCATCCTCGCAAGCCGGGGGGTCGTTGCGCTGTGCAACATACCCCTGGCCGATCGTCTACGTAAAGTTGGGGATTGAGCGCAGTCGAACTGTACAAGTATAGCAAATGACTTTGCCAGTCGCTACTGCATCAGCCGTGGGAACAGCGCAAATACCCGCCCTAATTTGACGACGGATACACGACTGGTGGGAATCTCAATAAAACGATCCATTCGCATCCTAAACACTGCATGTAACACGAGTAACGAACGTGTCGCTGAAATCACCCACAATATTATATCACACGACCTGACGCCGACCACACTCCTCGTGGGTGATTGCATTGGCTGACGTTGAAAGACGAGTTGTTTTGAGCGGGGTGTGCCAGGAGTAGAGAAGCGACGGTAGTGACGTAATCAGCCGCAGCAACATCTGACGCGCGAGGATGCACCGAGCTATTTGACAACCGGTGACGTGGTCCGAGATTCGGCCGGGCCCAGATTCGGCACAAATCTGCCGAACCTGGGACCGCTGTAGCGCTTACATATTCCGGCGTTATATACGTTCCGATTGACGTTTCTGCGCATGCGCGATAAATGTAAACTCATCAATGTGCAGCGAAAGGAAAATGCATTTGTGGTATAAATACTACGGGTTGTTCGTTAGGATGTATATAACCTTCAGCAAAGTTATTTGGCGCAAATTAACACGAGACAAACAGGTTTAGAGGCATGTTTTGATAGCAGGCGTAAATCACGTCACTGTAGTGCGCCGTAATCCATGACAGTGATTTAAGTAAACTTAATATTTTATTGTATTGAACGACATTTTAAGCAACTCTTCACAGTAATATCATCACAGGAGAGTTAACGAATAGCCCGTGTGACATTTATACCATAAAATGCTTTGTCGTTTCCCTGCACATCGATGATTTTACATCTATCGCGCCTGCGCAGAAACGTAAATCGGGAAGTTTATAACGACGGGGAAAATGTAAGCGCGACACCACGCCGGCAATGGGCCAGGATTCTCCGTTATTGCTAACAAAGTTTCCGTTAGTAATAGATCAAGAATTCCGAAAGTGATTGCTATGTTAAAATTGTAACTAAAAATGCACACGCGTTATGCGTTTTGAGGAAATTTGGCCCGAGCGTGACGGTGACGTATGTGATTAAAGCAGACATTGCACTTGCGCGCGCATGCAAGGTATGCGTTTTTGCCGAATTTTGGCCCGGCCGAATCTGGGCCCACGACAACGGCTTTTGAGTTGTCCAGATATTTTGCCTGTTGAGTATTCGTTATACACAGGTGCTGATGTCACCAGGTGGCGTCAGTGGTTCTTGTGAACAGGTTCTCGTCTTCCATATTAATTTTGCGAGGCGTATTAAAGTTCAAGAACCGGCAACAATTTTGGAGGTTATTATTTCTATAAATTAATAGTGTCCGGCGATTGCTCCATCATATTTTGTTTTATTTTATATGTATGTGTTGCTTTTTTAATTTGTTCTTATTGTCTAACTATCAACTTTGCGTGTGCTGTTACATTTGCGGGAAATATTGTTTTTCTCGTTGACCACATCGGGTGCTGAACGTTCTGAGATTAATCTGCGACACAAACGGTCGTTTTACAACGTAGCGTGTGCAATTCTTAGAAATACAATATATGTCAAAATTATAACCTTTATTGAGCACTAGCCGAGTTACCAGCAAGCAGTGCTTGCCGAAAATGACAGTCACCCGCCCTAATGCTTACCGTAATATAAATACCGCAGCAAAGGTGTCCACTGCCACAATCAGGTAGTGTCAGGCGTACACTTCACATTTTCTGTGAGTTTCGTAATTTATAGTTTACCAAGAGCAAGGATGTGTAAAATGTACCAATGTGTTTTCCAACATTAGATAAACACTGCTACATTGCATTACGACTGTCAACTACCAAGGAAATCAATGCACGTAGTAAGTGCATTTTTGTAACAGTCTCTCGGGCATATCGTGAGGAGATATAGTTGATTAATCACTGGCTGGCTGTTACTTGACGCAAACGTCGGGAATACTGGTGACATCTGGTGAGTGACGGTATGACTGGTTTGTAAAATATGTTGTACAGTATTCACTAGTACAGGTGACGCCACGTATCAATTCTAAACGAACCTCATTAAATTGAGCCATTCACATATATATATATATATATATATATATATATATATATATATATATATATATATATATATATATCTGTGTGTGAAGGTGTGTGTGTGTGTGTGTGTGTGTGTGTGTGTGTGTGTGTGTGTGTGTGTGTGTGAGTGTGTGTGTGTGTGTGTGTGTGTGTGTGTTGTGTGTGTGTGTGTCTGTGTGTGTGTGCGCGCGCGCGCGTGTGTGGTGTACATATCACCCGAGTCTACTTCGTTATGGCGCGCAGGCCGTAGTCTGCAAAATGCTTTCAAAATCGGGAACAACCCGGGAGCCGGAATAGAAAATGGGCATTTAGTAACATATAAATTTGAGCAGCTGTTACCTCCCCCAGCCTCAGTCCAACTTGCCCCACAACCCTTCCCCGTCCTGGTTTATATCCCACCATCACGCCATGGCACAGTCAAAACCTCGCTTTACGGGCACTTCGATAATACGGCCATCTCGTGATGAAAGTCATTATAGAACAACGCATACAGGCTGTATATGGCTGAGTGATGCAGGGCGATGCCGACTGTCAAACTAGTTTGTCAGACTTATAATCTTACAAGTTAGAGAATCCGCGTCGAGTAGGCCTAGTATAATGAAGTTGCAGTAATCTTGAATTAGCCCACGACTACTCGCTCTTGTTGCTAAGTGCGATAACGCACTTAAATTAATACGTACCTTCACAGAAGAAGCACTTCGGAATGTTCCTCATGACACGCAAAAGCACATACGATTTGTTATTGTGCAGTAGGATGCCGATCTCGTATAAAACACGTGACACAAAAAGCGCAGGACGTCTACAGCTGCTGATGGTTTCGCCAGTTACACCCAGTGGAACGACGATTCTTTTTGCCGAATAAAAAAGACAACTATGCCTTTTAAAATTTAACTGACTGACATGGATATTTAATTTACAAATTATGTGTGACATTTCTTTCATTTTGTTTCCAGGACTCTCGTGATGTCTACCTGACTTTTAAGTTGAATAAAGCCTAATATCGAAGGTTACAACAATCTATTCAACTTAACTAGACAGTCGATATGGACACTCTCCTGAAACCAGCTCGACTCGACCTAGATTCGAACTCTCTCTCTGCTGCCAAAGAATGGAAGCCCTGGCACAGGACCTTCAGGAATTTCATCGATGAATGTGGTGAAAATGCTCCAAACAAGTTCAGAACTCTCGTCAACTATGTATCACACAACGTGTATGACTACAGCGAGGATTGTGCAGACTATGATGCTGCAATAGAGACTCTAAAACAGCTGTACATCAAAACTCCGAATGAGATATTTGCTCGTCACCTACTTGCAAACAGAAGACAAAAACCAGGTGAAACTCTCACTGAATTCCTCCAAGAATTTCGGAAACTCAGCAAGGACTGCAATCTCAAAAATGTTACTGCTGAACAATACCGAGAGGAACTGGTCCGTGATTCCTTCATCAATGGAATAGCATCTCCACTAATAGGGCAACGTCTCCTGGAGAACACTAGACTTGACCTCAAGACGGCCTTTGATCAAGCAAACTCCTTAGATTTGGCACAGAAGAACTCTGAAGCATACCCCATGCCAAGCATTCATGTAACTGCAACGGTATCAAGTTCTCCGACAGATCGGCATCCTGAAAACCCAATGCCGAAGGATCACTCTCTTGCTCCAACATATGCGCCTAACAAGAAATACTACTTCTGCGGTGATTCCATTCACAATAGAAGAAGTTGCCCGGCACGTGATGCTACATGTAGAAACTGTGGAAAAGGGGACATTTTGGAAAGGTATGCATGTCGAAAGCCAATGCAAGTACAGCGGCTGCAGTGTTCTCACCTACGATTTGCTCAATCACAGCTGCGTGTCCAAACGGCCTATCACAGGCTTCTGTGAATGTATCCGTCTATGGAAATATTCTGTCAGCATTCATCGACTAGCTTCATAAGTCAAACCGTGGCCGAACAACTGAATCTAAAGATTCATCCGCCGAAACAAGATATTTCCATGGCTCTCACCTTTCTGACACACGTCATTGGTCACTGTTTTGCAGACATCGACCTCAATCAACATGTCTACACATGCACCGCCTTGGTGTTCTCAGAGACCTTTGTAGTGACATCATCCTCGGCCACGACTTCAAGAAAGAACACGAGAGGGTCACCATTGAATTTAGAGGAGAGGAAGTAAACCTGAGTTAATTATTCCAAACTCAGCACCAGTATGTGCCGTCTCTGCAGCTACAATCGACGAGCCATCTCTCTTCTCAAATCTACGTCCTGACTGCAAGCCTAGTAAATCCAGGCGTTTTAGCAAGGATGACCAGGATTTCATTCAACAAGAGGTTACTAAGCTTCTCTCCGAGGGTATTGTTGAGATCAGTTCATCGCCTTGGCGTGCACAAGTGGTTGTGGCGAAAGACCCATTGAATCGGCACAAAAAGGGACCTTTGCATAGACTATTCTCAGACTATCAATCGATAAACACACCTTGATGCTTACCCTCTTCCTCGAATTGACGATACGGTAAACGATCTGGCAGCCTATAAAGTGTACTCAACGTTTGACCTCAAAAGTGCATAACACCAGGTGCCAATAAAAGAATCTGATCGGATGTACACAGGTTTTGAAGCCAATTGAAGACTCTACCAATTCTGTCGTATACCTTTTGGTGTAACCAACGGAGTTGCCGTGTTCCAGAGAGCGATGGACAATATGGTCGATGAGGAAGGACTCAATGACACCTTCCCATATCTGGACAACATTACAGTAGCAGGGCGAAACCAACAGGAACATGATGAAAATGTGAAGAAGTTCCATGAAGCAATTCAGCGGAGAAGTCGTACCCTCAACGAAACCAAGTCTGTGGAATGAATCTAAGGCATATATCAACATACTTGGTTACTGTGTGGGCGATGGTGTCATCAAATCAGATCAGGAGCGACTTCGCCCCATCCAGGACTATCCTCCCCCAACAAATGTCGGCTCTCTGCGTAGAGTGATGGGCATGTTTGCTTACTATGCGAAGTGGATACCAAACTTTTCTGACAAGATACAGCCTCTTGTGAATGTTACATCCTTCCCACTGGATGAATCTGCCCTATCTGCCTTTGACCTACTGAAGAAGGAACTTGAGAGAGCTACACTCCAATCCATTAATGAAAGCCAACCGTTTGTGGTTGAATATGATGCATCAGAGGTTTGTGTCTCTGCAACACCAAACCAATTTGGACGACCTGTTGCATTAATGTCAAGAATACTCCAAGGTAGTGAACTCCATTACCCACCCGTTGAAAAGGAAGAAACAGCTATCATAGAAGCTGTTCGTAGATGAGGCCAATTCCTTGCTGGTCGCAATTTCACTCTAGTGACAGATCAACGCTCAGTGGCCTTCATGACTGACAACAGAAAACGTTCAAAGATTAAGAACAACAAGATTCAATCCTAGCGACTGGAACTGGCTTCATTCAGCTACACAGTGAGGTGTCGACCAGGCAAGGACAACGTGGCACCGGACTCATTTACACGTGCATTCATTGCTTCTATGTCAACATCAAGTCTCTCAGAGATCCATAATGGGTTGGGTCACCCAGGTGTAACTCGAATGTTACACTTTGTGAGGTCAAAGAACATGCCATTTTCAACAGAAGATGTCAAGAAAACTTGTTCCACATGCAGAATCTGTGCTGAGCTAAAACCACAGTTCTATCGTCTAACTCCTGGAACACTGATAAAATCTACGTAGCCAATGGTGCGACTCAGTATTGAATTCAAAGGACCGCTGCCTACAACATCACGGAATACATACATACTCACAGTGGTGGATGAGTATTCACGTTTCCCTATTGCATTTCCATGCCCAAACATGCACTCATCAACGGTGATCAGATGCCTAGACCAAATGGTTACTCTGTGCGGCATGCCTAGCTACATTCACTCTGACAGTGGTACATCATTTCTTTCACAAGAACTCAAGTACTACCTGTCTCAACGAGGCATAGAAACAAGCAAATCCACACCCTACCACCCTATTGGTAACAGGCAGGTGGAAAGATACAATGGTATCATCTGGAAAACTGTCCGTCTTTCTCTCAAGTCCAAGATTCTGCCTGACCCCCAATGGGAGGTTGTCCTTCCAGATGCTCTGCATTCCATCCGATCGCTCCTCTCGACATCGACAAACACAACCCCGCATGAGAGATTCTTCAGCTTCCAGCGTCGCTCATCCTGTGGCACATCGATGTCCTCATGGCTGCATTCACCAGGATCCGTCCTGCTCCGGAGATTCGTCCGAACAAACAACAAATGATCCTCTTGTGGACCAAGCAGAGCTACGATATGTCAATCCGATGTATGCCAATGTGTGGTACATGGACGGTCGAGAATCCACAGTTTCTCGTCGTGACCTGGCTCCTTGCCCATCTGTCCCAATGGATGCTACAAAGTATTCGCAAGCAGATCCCAGTGAAACTATAGAAGCAAATGCGCCAATCCTTACACCTGATGCTCATCCAGATCCTGAACCATGCTCACCAACTCCAATGCGCGAAACTCGACGTTCTACTCGTGAAGTCAAACCACCATCTCGCTATGGTTGGTGACTTGTATCTTCTAGGATAGGAGACAATGACATAAACTTTGAATTAAAAGTTTCCAGTGACAATTCTTCTAGGAAGGAAGAATGACGTAAAACTTTAAGTTACAACTGTTCAGTGACATTTCTTCTAGGAAGGAAGAATGATATGAATATTTAATTTACAAATTATGTGTGACATTTCTTTCATTTTGTTTCCAGGACTCTCGTGAATAAAGCCTAACATCGAAGGTTACAACACTGACTATGCATACTAGTTAAACTATCGACACATTACACACCAGAACATAAAAGAAAAGGTTAAATTGGCGATGGGCAAAACGAAATGATTGGGAAGCTCTAAGTGGATTTACATAGCAGTGTCGTTTAGAAAATGTTTCCGGGTTATAATAATCATTTCAAGTGTATTGTGACCCGATTTACAATTTTTGGCAAATTCAAAAATCTGAGCTTGGAAAGCATGATCGTCGCATACTATATATATATATATATATATATATGTGTGTGTGTGTGTGTGTGTGTGTGTGTGTGTTGTGTGTGTGTGTGTGTGGGGGGGGGGGGTTTTTTTTTTTTTTGTGTGTGTGTGTGTGTGTGTGTGTGTGTGTGTGTGTGTGTGTGTGTGTGTGTGTGTGTGTGTGTGTGTGTGTGTGTGTGTGTGTGTGTGTGTGTGTGTGTGTGTGTGTGTGTGTTGTGTGTGTGTGTGTGTGTGTGGGTTTTTGTGTGTGTGTGTGTGTGTGTGTGTGTGTGTGTGTGTGTGTGTGTGTGTGTGTGTGTGTGTGTGTGTGTGTGTGTGTGTTGGGTGTGTGTGTGTGTGGGTGCGTGCGTGCGTGCGTGCGTGCGTGTGTATTTTGGAAATGATGTGTATAAATACAAGACATCCCAATTGTACACGTGATATATGTATTGTATCCTATTTTTAATCATTATTGTTATCACTTATTCAAATGTTTTCATGGCGTATTTTTTATTACCTACTTATTTATTCTTTTATTTCATAATTGTTTTAATTGTATTTTATGTATTGTACTTGTTTATTTTGTTATTGTATTTTATGTATACAATATGTATACTTGTGTCGGGTCGTGATGATCGTGAA
>JAODUO010000248.1:290000-355000 GCA_025642075.2 Ridgeia piscesae | reverse complement strand
ATAAAAATGATATGACTAGCAGACATCGTCCGTGCTATAATAATTTTAGTGGCCTGTCATTTAAGTGTCACGCACCATGCAATAGTGGGCTGTTGTACTGAAATGTTGAAGTCTTGGCAGGGAAACTCCATATAACTATCATCGAATAAAACAAATTTATGCACTTAAATGGTATATTTCTCGATGAACATACATCTACGAAATCAAGAGCTCTTCCATAGAAAAAAAGTGGAAAGTATTATATTTTCATCTCTTGATTGACATTATGAATATTTTTAATTGGTTAAATTATGTATAAAATTAAATGTCAAATGTGTGCACAGATAGATTATAAAATAAAGTGCCAGTAAAAGACTACTCTAGTACTGCGCAGGGCTTTATGCAGGATAACATTATTGCCAGTCACACATGTTTTGGTGGACACATGGATATTAACTATTAAGCCAGTTTACAAACTTTTAAATGTGTCTGATGACCTGAAATAGACTACAAACACACATGTGACACCATTTTCACTCACTTTCAAGGCATAACTAACAATTTCTATGGTTTTGGAAGACCTTTTTTGCTCCTTCATTTTTTACCCGTCCACAACCCATCCACCATGTTTCTACCCGTCCATATTCATTTTTACCCGTCCAAATGACAGGTGGACAGGTCTGTACATAAAGCTATGGTACTGCGTCACCATGAGATACAGTGTCTTCTGATGACGTTGGTATTTCTTTGAAAAATGGTTACAGTTGATATCGCATGCTCTAATACCGATTTGTTAGGGGTAATTTATCTTTAAAACACCAGGACAGTTAAAAACTACGTTGTGTGACTACATCCAGTTACCTCAACAATTTGCCCAGTCTCACTGGTGAAATTCCAAAATAGCTTGGTTTCAATTAATCACGTACGCAAAGGTTTGTAATGAGTATCAGCACATCAGGTCTTTTACTAGCGTCACATCTGTCTGTCACTACCAGTTTGCTGCGTCCCTTTAAATGTCATAATGTGTAGAAATAGTTGTCAGGACTGGTTAGATCTGAAGTATTTTTTTTATTTATGGTAATTGGATTTTTGAATGGTGCAGTTTATCTGGACCACAGCTTTATGCAGAGCTGTGCACCTGTTATTTGAACAGGTATATCCAGGACATAATATGTTGTTGTCAGCGGATTAGTTGAAAACAACAAATGTATGTATGTATAAATACTATGATTATGCTAAAGTGAAATTAGTAAGATTTTACACAAATGTATACAACAAGACCCAGTTGCACCTGCCCATCATATATAATTATTTAACATTACTAAACTGTTGTTTATATCATTATGGGGAAGTGATTGGGGAAATAATGTTGTGACTTAGGCAGCGATGCGTTAATACCGCAGTTGGCTACGTGATAGATTGGAGGAATCAGACAAACGATAAACTCAGTATCAAGAGTCAAGCGTTTCATTGCCTGGATGAGGCAAACTGGCTGTGACAGCCACTTTATTCACATTAATTATTTATTGCAGCACACTGCAATGCGTTGCGCTTCCGCTCTCTCTCTCTCTCGTTCTTGCTCACTCACCCTGTCTCTCACAGCACAGGTTGTTCACTGTTTTCTCAGCGAGGTTGTCACCAGCACAGCACGTCCACATCTTTATTGATGTGTCTGCATAACCTGCTGATATATTACTATTATTTGTGGTTGGCAAATTTATTTTAGAAACTAGGTATATCAAACATTGAAACGTAATTCATTAACTTCATAAACTGTACTTATCTATGTACACTTGAGCCAGTGTTATTAAATGATCCATGCAGAATTGTGGGGCAAAAGCTTTACATTAGAAACCAGTGATTTTAGGGTACTTATCATAAAAAGTTTTTTTGCGTTTTTAAAGATATATATTCTGTATATATTTTGTTAGTTCATCTGTACATATTTGTTAGTTCAGACAACAGTATGCTTTATCTAAAATATATAATTATAATGATAAAAAATTGTTTCATCACGATGTCCAAGTCTTTTAAAAGGAGTTGGACATCATGATATACACAAGCAATTGGTACCTGGTTTTGATCTGATTATGATCAATGATGCAATGTCACTGTCACACTTGTCTAGACAAACAATATAGGAACTATCTGTCACCAATCCCCACTTGAGTTTGTACGAAAGGTCACGAATCACAGCGAATCACACATTTATCAGTCACAGCCTCTGTTGACAGGCTACTCAATCAACATCACAGCCAATCACAGAATTGGAGCTGATTTCAAATCTATTACCAAATCATGTACACGCAAATTGGTGCCTATCCCTATTTTGAGCACATATTTTATTTTTAACCATACCGGGTGAATAATTTTGACAACAGGTCTAAATTAGAATTTTTGATCTCATAAAAGTGTCAAATAAGTGAAAAATGTTGCCCTTATGTCATTGTAATATCTGTAGTAAGTAGATAATTTCATGTAATACAATCCTTGTCCACTTCTGTGTAATCATGCAAACAACACTATGTTAGCTAATTAGACATATTTTAATCAGTTTGTGTTATGTCATCGTCATGACTTAACAGAAGATAAGATGTTTCCCAGTTACATTTTTTTGATAGACTTATGCACATTAACTGACATACATAAGCCAGCCAAGATGTGTAATTCAAACACACACGTTACACCCATTTTCAAAGCATTACTAACAATATTTCTAATTTTGGAAGACTTTCTCCTTATTAGTTACCTATTCACTGCCTGTGCAATCATATTTTTAGTTTTTCTAGTCATCCAAAACAGGTTTTACCAATCCAAATGACGGGCGGGTGGGTCTCTACATAATACTATGGTCACCATGATACCAGTGACAGAAACAAAACTAACAACATAAATATGATCCGCTTATAATGAATTTTTAGATTATATTTTGTTCGCAAGACCAACTTGTTTAAATAGTGGCAAACAATTTCCTTGTGTGATTGTGACTAGCTGAGTACACGTTCTGGAGATTGGCAGAAAATGTATCACATCAGTTTGTCACATCTAGACACCTTTCTACAGTCACACAAACCAATATGTAGAGCCTGACATTAACCACTTGCCTCCCCCGACAGAAGCCTTTTTTGACCCAGTTGTGCCAGTTTATGTCAGTGGTTTTCATATTTTACTGCCCCAGTGGGCCACTGTTTCAATTAGAAAATCCTGTCCTATTGTTTCTGTCACTTGTCACCAATCATATCTGCTTCTGATACTTCATTCTCAGTAAGAATATACCGGTAGTCACCATCTTAAGATATTGTCGTGTTGCAGGTTCGTAGTAATTCCACAACGTTACACTAATAACAACACACTATTGAGTACGTGCGAACCATATGGATTGCCAAATTATTTGAATAAGGAAGTGTTGTCAACCTAGGATTAACCTCTGTTATTCTGATTTAGCATAATTATGCCAAATGCTGCCTGTTACATTTCAACTAGGCATATCGCAGAGTGACTGTGCGTCCTTATTTAAATGCGATGAGGATGCTAATGATGTCTCTGTGTTGAGATCTCATCAAGTGTGTTTGTTTTGAATGATGCTTCACATTTTGTAGCAATAACATAATCACATAATTTTTTTCTAGCTTCATGTACTTGTTAACTATCTTAATTTAGTAATGTGAATACGCACAGATAGGAACTTCACAAAAGTGCACACGGCGTCACTCATGGCTACCACTTGTCGACTTCTTGCAACAAGTTGCATGTCTTTATCAAAATTAATGCATTTTCCCACAGAATTCAGGCCAGTAAGTTTTTTGGAGGCCAGTAATTTTCCAATCCATCCAAAATTAAAACAATTGCTCACATTGCATGTTGTTCATGTTTTTGACACTGCATGTTGTTGACACTGCATGTTGTTGACACTGCATGTTGTTGACACTGCATGCTGTTGACACTGCATGCTGTTGACACTGCATGCTGTTCATATCATTTGTGTTTTACACTGTGTTATTCATGCAACAGGTGAAGTGTGTGATCAGCCACCCGTCCAGTCGACCCTGAGGTCACAATGGCAAAGCTGTTTGACTTCCAGTGGCAAACACCCATTCCCGACACCCTGCGACAGGGCGCCTACTTCGAACGATGGGAGGAGGTAAGTCTCAACCACAGCCAGTGAAACTGTGTGATATCATTAACTATAGAATGGCAATACTGGCCGATGTGAGACATCTAGAGATTGTTCAGGCTGATCGCAGCGTTTAATCATGGTTAGCATGTTAGCCGTGTCAACTTTCTGGCGTTTCGGAAGCTGGCCAGTGGCAGGGTTAAAACTTCATCATATTTTTACTTGTCCCAAAGTGGTCTCGGGGAAAAACCCATTTCACTTGTCCATACAACAATTCCCTTGTTCCACAACTACATTTCAAAACGTACTTATCTGTAAATAATTCACATTATTTACAGTTGAATAATGTGTGCTGATAACTTGTCAAAGGCATTGCATACTAGAATGTGTAGGTTTAGCTGAGAAGAACAAGTATACCATAGTAACAGTTCTACTTGTTCAGTGACAAATCCAGTTGTCGCGGACAAGTGGAACTTTGAATGCTGCAATGGATATAGAAACCTGCAATAGATAAAGAATATATATTTTATAGTTTAAATTAAAAGTATTTTTTCTGTACCATCTACAGAAAGTATCTACAGATTTGGATGAGCAACTACCACAGCAAGTAGTACAGTTTTTACTTTGAAATAATGAAGTCCAGCCAGAAACCAGTGGGCTCTGGTTTGCCAGTTAGACGCCATAGTACATCCTTTCTGATCTCGCAAGGTTTGCACGTCGGAAAGTGCTCTGTCACTTGCTTTTTACTGAGCAGTTCTGTTGTCAGGCAGTACAAATAGGTGTGCTGTGAGTATCAAAGAGAAGATTTGTCATCTGTTGGATGACGTGCGGTCTGCTGGAACCAGTTACAAACACTGGGTGTTCTCTTGAAGTCAGCAAGTGGTGCATGGTAGCGGTGCTTAGCAGCGGTGCATGGCAGCACCACTTCCGCCGGTGCAGGCATTGTTGAGGGGACATCATGTGATCGCGTAATTAACTTTGCAATGTTTTGCATGCCATTATTCTTTTCATAGTGCTCAGTTTTTGCTGAAGTGTCGTCGACATTTGCCACTGCTCTGTACCTGTAGACAAGAGACAAGTGTGTGCCTGGACAGTGTGGGAGACTTTGTTAAACGGTCTGGGTCATTGTCCTAAGGACTGCGTCCAAAGTTGGCAGTTTTTCAGCAGGTTGAATAATGATAACCCTGTCTGTGAGACTGGTGGTTAGATACAGAGTTCTAAGACATTCTGTAAGGGATGTTTTGTAGCACAGAGACTACGGTTACTTTTTGATCAAGCAAACACAGTTTTTCGCATTGGATTTCTAGTGTACAAAACTTTGTATCAATATTAAACTGTGGAACTGTCAGAACTGAACAGATTTTGTCAGAAGTTAAAAAACCTGTCCAGTATGCCATTTGTGTCCAGAAATGTGTGTAACTACAAGTGTGTGAGTGCATGGTGAGTGCATACACGTATACAGGTGTACCAAACCTATTAATAACTGGGTAGTTCACATGTGTGGCTGTGGCAGTGTGTAGCTTGCATTAGAGACACTGACAATTTTTAGGAACTCTAAAGGCTCATCTTTTTACACATTTTAATCAATTAAAAAGTATTTTGTATAATTGTCTGTCTTAAGATATGTGGTTTATTTCTTTATTTTAATGATCTTAGTATCATGTCTTAAAATCACTGTTTAGTTTAATATTAATTTATGTATATATTATTTATTTATATCTATATCTATTTATGTTATTATTTGTACAGTGCATCGATTGGTTGTGGGAATTAACACTAAAGAAATACCATATAATATTATGTTCTCAGTTACACTGTACAGTCCACCAGTATTTGTTATTTGGCCATCACGTGGTCACCCTGTAGAGACATAACTACAGTAGAAAATAACAATACAAAGCTACACATTTTTCAGTGTAATATCAGTTACATCTACATGATATTAAACATTTAGCCATACAATGTTGACACTGAAGAGTCAGCCTTTTTAATATAAAGAGTTGTCAAAAATATGTGCACCTCTGGGTACATCCCAAATAAAAATATCGTGGCGATGCACTGTTTATCATGTACTCGTGCCTTCTAATTGAATTGGCTACTGCAAATTTATGTTTCTCAATAGTTCAGTATCTGTCTGTTTGGGAAGCATCATGTGAGAAGGGATCATCGTGTTTGTGTGTGTGTGTGCGTGCGTGCATGCGTTTTGTCATGTCAGACATTCATCTGGAGGTGGCCAATATTTTCTTGAAGTGTGAATCAATGTTTGTTTTGCTGCACCAAGTCTTTCTGGCAACTATTCAGCTGTGTTACGCTGAAAAATCCATATAATTGTACTTTCTCTGCAGCTTCACATACATTTATGCATCCGGGTGTTTTGAGTGATTGCTGAAGTATATTATATTATCACGATTATCGAGGCTATGACATATACCTAGAGTGGAGCAGAACTCAGTGCTTTAACTCTGCCACTAAAAAAGTCACCTGTCAGCTTGGTGCTGGAGTGGAGGAATGAGAGACTGCAGCGGTGGATGATGGATGAGTGAATGCGATACAAACAGCTGCAGTGTAGCAGCTATTAATGAGAAAGGTCCTGATTGGGCGGATCGGCAGCCGATCTACCAGCCACAGTGGTACACCTGTCATCCTCTGTGGCTGATATCACCACCAATCACATGCTGATGTCACCACCAATCACCTGCTGATATCACCACCAATCACTGGCTGATATAATCACCAATCACCTGCTGATATCACCAGCTGATGCCACCACCAATCACCAGCTGATACCACTACCAATCACCTGCTGATATCACCACCAATCACTGGCTGATATCACCACCAATCACTGGCTGATATCACCATAAATCACCCGCTGGTATCTCCACCAATCACTAGCTAATATCACCACCAATCACCGACTGATATAATCACCAATCACTGGCTGATATCACCACCAATCACCGACTGATATCACCACCAATCACCAGCTGATATCACCACCAACCACCAGCTGATATCATCACCAATCACCAGTTGATATCATCACCAATCACCGGTTGATATCACCACAAATCACCCACTGATATCTCCACCAAGCAATTGCTGATTTCATCACCAATCACCGGCTGATATCACCACCAATCACCAGCTTGTACCACCACCAGCTGATACCACCACCAATCACTGGCTGATATCACCACTAATCACCGGCTGATATCACCACCAATCACCAGCTGGTATCATCACCAATCACTAGCTGATATCACCACCAATTACTGGCTGGAAATTTGAGGAGCCTGTGCTTGTTTAGACTGGGTTTTGTGCGCACAGGCACAGACACACGTATCTACCAGGGCAGTTAGGGCTGGTAAAAATGTGAGCCTGCATCAAAAAACATGCAGACAACAGCGACAGGAAGCTAGCGTGACATGTCTACCTGAGCACTCAGGTGGCACTATACGGGACACATGCGAGAAAGAAACATGACTACAGTGTGAGTCTACTATCTGAGGCTGTCCACACTGTGATATACATAACAATCAAAGTCACAATGTTGGCTTGATCACGCGCGTGTTACATTGAACCACAAGTGAATACAGACCAGTTGTCAGCGTATTTTGGGCATGGCTATTTTTAAGTAGCTGTTAACAGACGTAATTGTGAGGATGTTAATCTGTCTTTTAGACTGAGCAACATAATGTCAGGCTGCCTAGAACATGTACGGCACACAGTGTTATTGTCCCCACTTACCGGTAGTTATTTCACCTACTTGAAAAAAACTTTGTAACTGATGCCTTGCCAAACTGACTTTGTTGGTGAAATAGTTAAAATTACCATAACTGTACTATTGTAGAGAAAGATTTATTTAAGTAAATAAGAGTCAGTTTACATGCTGCTTTAGTTAGTTATGAATTAGTGAATAAATAAAATGATTCTTTACTTAATTGAAATATGTGTGGCATTATTTGCAAGTGAATGTAACTGTTCCATTTGGTTAGAGAAACAGTTAGTATCGTAGACAAATATTTGTTTATGTAAAGTAAGAATTGTTGTACTCCTTTAACTAGTTACGAATGCATTAATGAACAACAACAAAATGAGGCAACATTGAAATTATATTAAACTACACCTGTGTGCAGAAGAATGCTTATTGAAGGCGATTAAAATTACGTTTACATTAAAAATGACATACAACACCATGCAGGTGGATTTACCAACCTTCCTCGAATCCACCAAATCAGAATGAAATAAGTTCTTCTGTCAGCAATGCTGTCCTACAGTAGAACACCTCAACAAACTATCTTTATGCAGTTTTTATACCACATCAAACTCCACTTATTTTTGACAACTGACTTTATTTATGATACTTGGCAATCAAATCGGAAAATGTCATGTCAAACTTCAATTTTTAAAATTAACATTATAATGTTTATAAACCAATAAATTTGACATTGTAGTTTGAAGTGCACATACCTTATTTTAAGATATCCATGGATTATTATACTAAATAAGTAATAGGTTTATATAAATCAAATAAATAATAAATAATCTTATTGTTTCCAGTATTAGTTGAAGACGTTCACAAGATATGAGATGTGTGTCATATTGAACTTGATGCGGTGACTGTGGTCCAGGCAGACTGTAGAGACTGTGGAGACTGTGGAGACTGTGGAGACTGTAAAGACTGGAGAGACTGTAGAGACTGTGGAGACTGTAAAGACTGGAGAGACTGCAGAGTATGTAGAGACTGTAAAGACTGGAGAGACTGGAGAGACTGGAGAGACTGGAGAGACTGGAGAGACAATAGAGACTGCAGAGACTATAGAAAAAAGTAGATACTGTAGAGAATGTAGAAACTGTAGAGACTGCCGAGACTGCAGAGACTGTTGAGACTGTAGAGACTGCAGAGACTGCAGAGACTGCAGAGACTGTAGAGACTGTAGAGACTGCAGAGACTGCAGAGACTGCTGAGACTGCAGAGACTGCAGAGACTGCGGAGACTGGGAGACTGCAGAGACTGCTGAGACTGTAGAGACTGCAGATACTGCAGAGACTGTAGAGACTGTAGAGACTGCAGAGACTGTTGAGACTGTGAGACTGCGAGATTGTTGAGACTGTGGCAGATCAGAGACGGAGATGATCAGGACTGCAAGACTGTCAGATTGTTGAGACTAGAGATCGTAGACCAGTTAACTCAATGTTTCAGAGACTCAATCAAGACTGCTGAGATCGAGTTGAGACTGCAGAACTTTTGAGACTGCAGGACTTGATAGACTGAGAGATAGAGTACCAGAGACTGTTGAGACTGCAGAGATCAGAGACTGCAGAGACTGCAGAGACTGCTGAGATTCAGATTCGCAGAGACTGCAGAGACTGCAGAGACGTGGCGCAGAGACTGCGAGACTGCGGAGACTGCAGAGACTGCTGAGACTGTGAGACTGCGGGATACTGCAGCTGTGAGACCAGAGAGACTGGAGATCAGAGACTGTTGAGACTGTGAGACGGGCAGAGACTGTTGAGACTGCAGAGATGCAGAGACTGAAAGAGACTGAGAGACTGCTGAGACTAGAGAAGAGACTGCAGAGTTTAGACTGCAGAGACTGTTGAGACTGCGAGAAAAACTGTGAGACTGCAGAGATGTGAGACTGTAAGAAAAACTGCAGAGAGTGAGACTGCAGAGACTGCAGAGACTGCAGAGAAGAGACTGCAGAGACTGTTGAGACTGCAGAGACTGCAGAGACTGTAGAGACTGCAGAGACTGCGGAGACTGCAGAGACTGCTGAGACTGCAGAGAAGAGACTGCAGAGACTGTTGAGACTGCAGAGACTGAGACTGCAGAGACTGCTGAGACTGCAGAGAAGAGCTGCAGAGACTGTTAGACTGCAATGAGACTGCAGAGACTGTAGAGAGAGTGCAGAGACTGTTGAGACTGCAGAGACTGCAGAGACTGCAGAGACTGCGAGACTGCAGAGACTGCTGAGACTGCAGAGAAGAGACTGCAGAGACTGTTGAGACTGCAGAGACTGTTGAGACTGCAGAGACTGCTGAGACTGCAGAGAAGAGACTGCAGAGACTGCTGAGACTGCGGAGACTGTTGAGACTGCAGAGACTGTTGAGACTGCAGAGACTGCAGAGACTGCGGAGACTGCGGAGACTGTTGAGACTGCAGAGACTGCAGAGACTGCGGAGACTGCGGAGACTGCAGAGACTGCAGAGACTGCTGAGACTGCAGAGAAGAGACTGTAGAGGTGTGATGGCACTAAACTAAGTCCACACACCCCGAGGACACACATGCTTGTGCCACTGGCTCTGGTCTGACAGTGGACATGATGACTGTCTTACAGCAATGTCTAAATGCGTGTCTGTCTCTCACTCTTCTGTCCAATTCAGTGACAGATCAATTCTGGCTTAGTTTGGCCACCTGGTCTTTGGCCTTGGTCAATCCCTGGAGGTCCAGCCTGGCAGTGGTCATCTGTCTTTACTGCCACTGCTATATATCTCTCCCTCCCTCAGATTCATATTCTGTCAAACAATCAACTCTCCACAAGCGATTGGTGATTGTTTCAGTCGTGTCAAAATGTGAGTGAAATATGTGAGTTTGTCGAGTAACCAAAACCTGGTGTGTTCTCGTGAAAAAGTTGCCATTGACGTAACTGGGGTGTGTTCAGGAGACTCACATAATGCAGGACACACTGCATTAAATGCAAACATCATGTGTTCAGTAATCAGTACATTTCCTACAGTGTTTATTGTGAACAGACACAGAAATTGTTATCAAGTGTGTTGTATGAGCTAAATGTAAAACTAAACCAGTAAAGGTAAGTCCTTATATAGTACAATATCCAACCGTCGGTATTGCTCAGAACTTTACTCACAGAGCACGGAGTAAAGTGACAGACCTGTTTAATCGAACACAAATTGACTTCTCGGGGAAACATTCAGCCACACTGCAGTTAATGCACAAAGACTATTCGTACACAAATATCCACTGCTGTGTATAGCCAGGTACTCATTCATACAGCTGAGTGAGCTGGAACAGTGAAAAGTGAGTGAAAACACTTGCCCACGGCAGCACAAGATTCAAACCCGTCGAACAGTTCGAAGCTCTGGCCACTGCACCAATACACTACTTTATACAATTAAAATATATATATATATATATATATATATATATATATTATATATATATATATATATATATATATATATATATATTGATTTTATAATTATATATATATATATATATACATAATATATATACATTATATATATATATATATATATATATATATATATATATATATATATATATAATATATATATATATATTATATATAAATATAGAATACATAATATTTGCTTTTTAATTACAAATATATAATACATTAACATTTGCTTTTTAATTACCATGCAGTGTGTCTCTTTCTGCTAATACACATTTGACTCAAATGTGCACTGATTAATGTCAATGTTCTGTTACGATTCCAATAAGGCATCTCAGTCGTGATGGAAGCACGGTATTTAAAGGCAACTTTCCAGGTGACTTGGTCAGTGATTTGTGTCGTTTGGTGGTTTCTATTAATGTAACTGCAGCACTGGGTCTGTGAGAGACGGCCTGACAGCATCGGTGGTGTGGTGTGGTGTGGTGGTGTGGTTTAGATTGCGCTGGTAGGGTCCGCCCACGTGGTAACTCTACACCATCTCAGTGCAAGTCAGTCTCCCCTCATCCCTGGCCGGTAATACTTGGCACGCGACGAGGAATTTGGTAAAAAGGTATATTGGATGAGACAGTACAACAACTCGGGCAAGCGGAAGTCGAAAAACAAGATATTTAGTTTTGCGATTAAGTAAACACGGTAGTTATGAATACATTTATTTAAGGTAAAAACCCAAAAATTAGTGTATTGTACACACTAGGATGTGCAAGTTAAAAAAAACATATAAATAGATTAAGAATGTTGTTAAAAATGTTTAATAAACACGTACAAATTATGTAATTTGAAAGTATTTAATTCACAGAACTACACAAGACAAATGTTCCTATTGTGTGAACATTTAATCAAGATTAAGGCCAGGATAATTATATTTATTTCTTCAGTAACCGTCTCTGTAATGCGCCGTACACACCTATCAGTCGCCGCCCCATCTGTCCGTATACAAGGCCAGTTTTTACCTCCGCGTAACTCACTGGCCAAGACTGCACATTCTCACAGATGTTTTTATTATTCACTACCTCGAACCACCATCTCATTCCTGAGTGACGTCTTGTTGCCTTCTGTCTGAGGAAGCCACAGAGACAGTCTAATGAGACTCATCACAAGTGTAGCTCATTGTTTATGTTCTCCTGCAACATGGCTGATATATTAACTGGCTGTGGCTAGCTGTGGTCAGTGGCACTGACCAGGGGCAATTTCACTAAGATAAGGAGCTTTTAAGGAAAATTAAACAAAATACGTTGTTAAAATAAAGGAGTTTTTAAAACACAAATATTCGTTGCCATTTTACCGTGGAGGCTGTTTCATATTGATGACACACCAGTGACAATGTACCGCATTCATGTCATGCTGTCAACAATGGTCAAGTAGTCAAGATCGCTGTTGATTTTAAGATGCAAAGTCAGGTTTAATAGCTCCTAACAACAATACTGAAACGTTTCCCAGGTGACCATCTCATGAAGGTAGAGAGCTAATAAAATCTCATTAAACTAGCAAATCCATTGTTAAATTGAAGACGTATTTTCAAGATTAAAAAATCTGCCACCTTATGACTGAGAACACTTTCTGTGGCACATCAGCAAAAATGAATCGGTGATGTATTTGTGCTTTGGCAGTTTTCAGTTCCAAGATTACTGTTTAGGAGCGAAATCAATTTTAAAGAGGGAAATTGAGCTTAAGTGCTGAATAATGTTGGTGAATGGATCCACCAAGATCTACGTCGCACATAAGTCTAGTGGGGAATTCACGCATCCAGAATCTTAAGTGACAATCTAATTTGTATGTGCACAATCCATAAAATGAACATGTTTACATACATGTATTTACGTTACGACATCGGCGTACATCTGTCAGATTAACCTTCCATGCACGCTGCTCTCAATTGTATAAGACGGAGGTTTATTTTCTCAATGAGAAACAATTTGGGGCCAATTGAGGTGAGCGTTCCAGTGGAAATATGACAGAATGTCCGCCAATTCCACATTTATGACCGTGTATTAGTAAGCTTGTCAGACATCGTTGCCAGGCAAAACGTGACATAATGGATGTGTTAATTACCTGCTGACTGGAGTCGGAGCATTTAGAAGGAACTAAGGTATGCGTAACGACTAACATATGGGTTTATAATGACGGGTCTAACCTGGCGCTCTGCCATACTACCTTTTTAACAGTTCGTATTGACCATTTTTATGGATAGAATTGGTTGCACTCTGCCACATTGCATACTATCTGCGTCATGAATAGGTCTGTCTTACAGGACACCAGTATACAGTATACATTCTTATATTAATGATTACAAAACATTTAAAAAGTTATATTTTATCACTGAATTTCGGGTTGATGCTTAAAGAATTATTTTGGAATATTTTAGGTGTGGTTTTGATATTTTGTAAGCGTGGCTTGTATCTACTAACTAAGGAAATTGTGAAGCTCGCATGCATGTTGGCATACCTTAATACGTGTCTTGTTTCTGGGAGTTTGTGAAGTCAAAGGCCATTCTTGTGCCATCATAAGAGTGATTGTTCGTGTTGTCTTTTCTCTACTGCATCCCCTCAGCTTTTGTCAAGTATTTTTCTATCTCCTCCCTCTGTCCCCTTTCCCCTATCTCTCCCCACCTCTCCCCTTTCTGATCACTACCTTTTCTCGCTTTCTCTTCTCTCTCTCCCTCTCTGTCTCCCCATCTCCATCTTTCCCAATGTTCCTCTCACCCACACTCCATCCCTCCTCTCTCTCTTTCTGTATATCCCTCCCTCTCCTTCTCTCCCTTTCCCTCCCTCCCTATCTCCGTCTCTCCCCCTGCCTCTCTCCCTCTCCCCCTCTCCCCTCCTTTCTCTCCCTACTTAGACACTTACAAAAGTCTAGTAATATGTTTAAACCCTAGATGTCAAGAATGTAATTAAGTTGCTACATACCATAGTGTTTTATTTCATAATTATAACATGCACAAGTCATGCTAAATCTTGTTTGGATTTGTACATGCTTATTACAAAAACATACTTATACTAATTTATATTGTAATTGGTTCAAGAATCTCATATATCACCAGAAACTGCATACTTGATATATGCATTGTATTAGTATAGTCTTGGTGATGTCTAACAATATGTGTAATTTTACTTTGATAATTCTCCTGTTGTATTGTGTTGTAATACTACAAACGTGTATTGTATATCTATAGTAATGATGGTTATTTTTTAATGATGATGGTGTCACTGGAAGATGGCTCTTAGCCAAGTGACAGCCATGCAGTGCAACATGCTGACAATTTATTACTATGCTTGTGTTTGTTCTTGTACATGCTGCGTTGCGAATAAAGTTACTCTCACTCTCCCTTTTCCTCCCTCCCTCTAACCATTTCTCCCTCTGTCCCCCCTCCTTGTCTCCCCCTCCCTCTGTCCATCCCTCCCTCCACCAACTTACGAATGTAATCTTGAAGAACTGCTGTCCTCCGCAGTGTGTCCAGGTAATCTTACAGTGTCTTCACAGGTATGTCCTCTGGCCATGTTGTCTGCCTGGCCCCATCCTGGAGTGGACACTATTGGTATGAGTGCTTGCTGGTCATCTCTCTCATCTGCAGGTGATCACAGGTGCACATCTCAGACTAACCAGTTTCATCTCGGTGTGGAGATGTGTGTTCATTCTGTTTCAAACCCCCAGTCAGTTTAACCAAACTGTTCTAGTTTTTGAATTGGGTTTCACTACCACCATTTCATCACATTGTTGTCCAGTTGGTCATCCCCGTAGATCCTGATCCTGTTATGTGACCAGTCACTCACATGTGTCTGCTGTCCAGTGATTCAATGGTCATTCCTATGTCCAGTCACTCAGTATTGCACCAGTAATCAGGGACTGTGTCCAGCAACTCTGTGGTCACTCCAGTGTCCAGTCCCTCCAGCGCAGTCACTCCAGTGTCCAGTCACTCCGTGTCCAGTCACTCCAGTGTCCAGTCACTCCAGTGTCCAGTCAGGCAGTCCCTCCAGTGTCCAGTCAATCCAGTGTCCAGTCAGGCAGTCCCTCCAGTGTCCAGTCACTCCAGTGTCTAGTCACTCCAGTGTCCAGTCACTCCAGTGTCCAGTCACTCCAGTGTCCAGTCACTCCAGTGTCCAGTCACTCCAGTGTCCAGTC
Source organism: Ridgeia piscesae (assembly GCA_025642075.2). Classification (NCBI taxonomy): domain Eukaryota; kingdom Metazoa; phylum Annelida; class Polychaeta; order Sabellida; family Siboglinidae; genus Ridgeia; species Ridgeia piscesae. The sequence goes on along the minus strand of JAODUO010000248.1, from coordinate 339,568 downwards.
ACTCCAGTGTCCAGTCCATCCAGTGTCCAGTCACTTTGGTGTCCAGTGGCAGTCACTCCAGTGTCTAGTCACTCCAGTGTCCAGTCACTTTGGTGTCCAGTCAGGCAGTCACTCCAGTGTCCAGTCCATCCAGAGGAGTCACTCCAGTGTCCAGTCACTCCAGTGTCCAGTCACTCTAGTGTCCAGTCAGGCAGTCACTCCAGTGTCCAGTCCATCCAGTGGAGTCACTCCAGTGTCCAGTCACTCCAGTGTCCAGTCACTCCAGTGTCCAGTCACTCTAGTGTCCAGTCAGGCAGTCACTCCAGTGTCCAGTCCATCCAGTGGAGTCACTCCAGTGTCCAGTCACTTCAGTGTCCAGTCACTCCAGTGTCCAGTCCCTCCAGTGTCCAGTCACTCCAGTGTCCAGTCACTCCAGTGTCCAGTCACTCCAGTGTCTAGTCACTCCAGTGTCCAGTCACTCCAGTGTCCAGTCACTCCAGTGTCCAGTCACTCCAGTGTCCAGTCACTCCAGTGTCTAGTCACTCCAGTGTCCAGTCACTCCAGTGTCTAGTCACTCCAGTGTCCAGTCACTCCAGTGTCCAGTCCCTCCAGTGTCCAGTCACTCCAGTGTCTAGTCACTCCAGTGTCCAGTCCCTCCAGTGCAGTCACTCCAGTGTCCAGTCACTCCAGTGTCCAGTCCCTCCAGTGCAGTCACTCCAGTGTCCAGTCAATCAGCAGTCACACTTGTCCAGTAACTCAGTGACAGCCGTAGCTGGGCCAGCTGTATGTAGGAAATTGGATTTTATTGAGGGACTTAGCATGCAGCTGATCCAGATTATCTCGATGATCATACCAAGTAACCTTCATAAGATTGACATGGCCGCGGCTGGGTAAATCGCTTCTCACCTAATTGATCAGTTGGTTCGTGGCCGACAGCTGCAGCAAGCCCCACGACTGTAGAGAGTCTTAATAACTCCATGTTGCAAACACATGTATTTAAAATTGAAAGTCGATTGTATAACATTGTATGTTCACATGCATGTGTGTCACGTTTAGCCACGGAAGATGTTTTATTGTGCACTGAAATGTTTTATGAAGTCCATCTAGAGAAAAGAAGGCGTATAATGTTTTATTGCTGCATACAATAAAATGTTATTATCAATAGTGGATATTATATGAATGCCATCTATTCTTTGAATAGCACAGTAAACTCACACCTCTGCCGTCATGTTTATGTCTGCTGAGTCATATAGCGTCGACCTGCTGTCATTGTCATGCGTAGTATATGACACTGGTGATGTTGGTGACAGGTGGCATTGGTGACACTGATCATGATTGGGATTGTAGCACCACGTGACACAGATGACAATGACACATTGGTGTGACAGGTGAAATCGGTTGGTGACGTCACATAGGTGACATGTCAGACAAGTTTGGTGAGACAATGTTACCTGTTTGACCATTGCTACTTTCTTCTAGTGGTCACTGTCTGCCATCATCCAGCAGTGGGCAGTGACCTTTGGGTGGACACACTGAAATGAAATGTCAATCCACTGTGCACAGTGCTTGACCTCTTCATGTCGTGGGATGCACAATGTTCACGAACAGCCCCCAGATGCAGCCAGTATCTGGTGTTGGGGATGGACAAAGACCAGTACACTTGCTGCATCTGGTGTTGGGGATGGACAAAGACCAGTACACTTGCTGCATCTGGTGTTGGAGATGGACAAAGACCAGTACACTTGCTGCATCTGGTGTTGGAGATGGACAAAGACCAGTACACTTGCTGCATCTGGTGTTGGAGATGGACAAAGACCAGGACACTTGCTTCATCTGGTGTTGGAGATGGACAAAGTCCAATACACTTAGCTTCATCTGGTGTTGGAGATTGACAAAGACCTGGCTGCATATGGGATTTTGAGGCAGTATCCTGCTAGTGCACTTACTGTGTGTTCTTTTAAGAGGTGCAAGGGTTTGCTATGGGAACCTAGACATCTGGAACATCTATGCACAATACGTCTTACCTTCCTGGTATTTTCCCACTTTTTTAATACTGGTGTACATTTTCATAGGTGTCAGATACAATTGGTCCACACCTGCTATACGCGGAACATCAACCCATTTCAGACCCAGAAATAAACCCAAATACATTACGGTCTACTCCTGCAGGATTGGTACATGCACTGAAGAAGCTCATTGGGCAAACTGAAGATATTTTCTATGTATGCTCCAATGTTTTCAAGAATTGCGAATGATATGAAATTTTGCAATCTGTATCTTGTAATTCAAATTAGCTTTTTTAAATGTGCAAGGCTCTAAGGACATCTTCCTAATGGCACACCACAAATGACTGTCATTGTTGTCAGTTTTATAAGATAAGAAGGGGTTGACTGTGACAAACTGGGTGGACCATGTTGGGATAGACCATGACAGAGTAGAACATGGTGGATTTGTGGGGTGGACTTTGGCAGTGTGGACCATGACAGGATGGACCATCTGAATGACAAGACATGGTAACAAATGTTTGCTGAGTGGGTACAGTAGAGCCAGCCAATGTCCAGAGCCCAGCATTTCTTGTATTCCTTAAACAGATTACCAACTGGCACCTGACATTGCCCTGTGTGAGAATGACAATGGTATTTGTTACTAAATGATCAGTTTGGGAGGACCATAGAAGACTGGACCATAGTGGAGTAGACCTTGATAGAGTGGATCTTGGCTGTGGCTGACACTGCTGACCTGACGCTGACACTGCTGCTGACATTGACATGACTGACACGTGACAGACATATTATCATCTGTACACCGTCATCTGACATTGTATGACTTCATCAGAGATGACGTCCTAGGGCACAGCGAGGTGTTGGAAGTAACAGTGCAATATCACTCATGTGCTGTGTGACATGGTACAAATCAGACTCATGCATTCGGGCGTATGATGTGTGCATGCGTGCATGCGTACATGTTTGCGTACATGTCTACTTGAGCTGGCTGTGATCTGTCAGTCCCTGACTGCAGTAAACAGGATTTAACCTGAAGACATGAATAATTAATAAGTGATTTCCACAGCTTCGAGTTAAGAGGCTCTCTGCTCGAAAATATGTGATTTGATAAGGTGTTTTCTGTTTATTAGTGTTGTCCTGAATTTAAATATTCGTGTAAACACACAAACATATACACACATTCACACACATGCATGCATAAACATGCATGTACACACAAACATGCACAGTGCACACACATGCACGCGCACACACAAACACACACACAACTACACACTCACACACTCACACGCACACACACACACACAGCACACTACACACACACACACACACACACACACACACACTCACCACAACACACACACACACACACACACACACACACAACACCCCCCCCACACACACACCACACACCACACCCCCCCACTCACATCTCTCTCCCACACACACACACACACACACACACACACACACACACACACACACACACACACACACACACAATCACACTATACTACACACACACACACACACACACACACACACACACACACACACACACACACACACACACACACACACACTCACCACCACACACACACACACACACACACACACACACTCACACACACACACACACACACACACACACACACACATACTCACACAACACACCACACACACACACACCGCACACAGCATGCTCACACACACACACACACACACACACACACACACACACACACACACACACACACACACACACACACACACACACACACACACACACACACACACACACACACACACACACACACACACACACACACACACACACACACACACACACACACACACACACACACACACACACACACACACACACACACACACACACACACACACACAACACACACTAAGAGTGCAGCTGACACCAGGCAGTGAGTGCCCAGGTGTCTAACCCTCCCACTTTCCCATCAAGGCTGTCGTGTCCTGCCTAATAAGATTGCATGGCACTGAGAGGCCACATCCACCTTCCAGAGCTCACCACTGCACCAACATCCACCTCCCGCCAACCACATAGACGTTAGTGTATACTCACATGTGGTCTTTATATGCTTCAGTATGCAGTTACAGTCATACAAAAATATGGTTTGACAAAGGAAAATAAAACATGTGATTTGTACACCCATACAGTTTTAATTCATTGGATGAAGTTGACAGGATATTTCGCTTTCTTCAACTTGCGGGAATGTTTTTTTCGTTAATGTGAGTTTGTGAAAAAGGAATGACATTGTCTCAGTTTACAAATGCCTTGATAGTCATAGACAGAGTTGCTAGCAAGTATATTTCTTATGATACCTGAATGGACTTGGGATGTGCATTCAATGTGTTATGTTTTACTTAAATGTTTAATAAACAAGGTATGAAGCATTTGTATCGTTTATGACGGATAACAGTCAGATAATGTGGCCAGTCATTCTGAAGAAATGGTAACATCTTTGTTATATTGTCCACTGTTGCTGAGAGTCATAGGACGACTCATTTAAATTACAAACAGCTTCAGGTCTGTTGTTCTTGAGATGCTCCTGTATACAAACAATGAATTAGGGACCACTTGCGAGATGGGGATTTGCAATCATTATATGTATGCATCATGTTGGCATCCAGGGATTTTCTCGAGTGAGAAAACAATGACTCGATAATCCACTGAGGTCTTCCTATGTCCCTTTAACTGTCACATCATTTCGCTGACATTTTCCCGTGATTTTAACATTTTCTAACTGCAGTTTCGTTGTCTTTGGAGCCGCTGATCGATGCATGGAACCGCGTGTGATTCTGTAGGTGTACCCCTCCAGTCTTGTCGGCCCCCACCTCGGACGCACGAGTTTCTTAATCAATAATTGATCGTCACAGCATGTTGCACTTCTCGTAGTAAATGTCAGCTCTCCAGGGCGGTGTTATTAGTAGTGATTTCGATTGAAGTGCTCAGCCGATCGTGTGTTCGTGACTCTACCATAAAGGTAGTCAGCCAGGGTCTGTTTTTCTGCTTCTACGTGCGATTTCAAGGTCTTTCATGAAGTGTCACATTCGGTGTCCTTCAGCACTCTGATCTGTTGTGACCTTGGTATCATTTCACTGACATTCTAATGAGCTCACATATATATATTTTCTCTTTAAGATTGATTTCACTCCTAAATAGTGACCTTGTATATATAGTATACTGAAAACTGTCAACACCAGGATGCGCCACCAAGACACTTGCCGGTGTCACAGAAATTGTGTCCTCTGTGATAAGACTTTATGTGTTTAAACCTTAATTAATTTAATGACTAATTGTGTTTAATGATGTATTTTTGTGTGCGTTTTATGTTACTTGATCCTATGTCCATGCTGTAGCATGTCTGTTATTTTTTAACCTGTGGGCTTGTAAACAATAATTAATTATGATTTTTTAGTTTTTGATAGTTGGTCGACCAAAATAAATTATAGATGTTGGCAGATAATAATAATAGTTTATTTCTTATATAGCACCTCATCCAAATAATTGTTCTGGGGCGCTTTACAATGATTATTCCTAATGTTTATAATGCTTGCATTTCTGCCAAAATCACAAAGTTGATGGAACATACAAAGGTAACTATTTTTGGCTCCTCTGTCGAACACATTTGTAAGACTTAATGCTCATTGCTCGGCCCACTGGGGTGAGTCATGTTGGTTCTTGTTGTGGTTGAAGTGCACTAGAGAGATGATAACCAATTGATGTCGTTGGTTGTACTAGTTAGGAGGAACTGTCTGAGCTGCACTATTTGAGCCACGCATTTGTTTTTCTCTGGCCGCTTCATTGGGTACCAGAATGTAATGACTCATGGAGAAATGAAATAATTAAATTCTCAGCTGTCCGGAAACCTAAGATACAGAAAATCATTGACAGACACGCCGCTGGAATATGTATGGACCTGATTAAGTCCTGGCACAGTGTGCACAGTTGGACTTAGGAACCCGTTAATACAACTTTGTGACCTTACTCCCTTCTCCCCTGCAGTTCATTTCATGTTATCATATTAGTTTCATTATTGTTAGCAATACAATTAATTTGATTGATTGATTTAATAAAATTTAGTTATTTTTTTATTCTTTTTTCTGTTTATAATTTATAAATTGATCTGTCGTTAGATTAACTTTGTTATTGTGAGACGGTTACTTTTTGTATTTATTATGCATTCAAGTACTTCCTGTGTCACTGACAGACTCTACGTCTTACGTAGTCTAGTATGTCGCACTGCTATGACATTCTAAATAAGTATACAGCTGTAACGCCTGCGATAAACAGCTGGAAGTCAATTAACACAGGTGGCAGCCCTGCTTTTACAATGATCCTCTCCCAGTTAACAAGTAATTATCATCAGAAAATAAATAAATTTAAAAATTATCAATTAGTGCTGTTGCAAACTTCCTATAATCAGTTTGATCTTCTGACTAAAAAAACGATCCTTGTCACGGATGGTTGATGTTTTTGTTGAATTTATTAATTTTTTTATTTTTCATTCCTTTTTCTACAACTTATCTGTCCAAGGCAATGACACGACGGGGGAAACAAACGTGACACTCATGATGACAGTGACTACATGACTAAACACAAACGTGACTGTAAACACAAACACGACAGTGAATACAAACATGACTGTAAACACAAACACGACAGTGACTACAAACATGACTGTAAACACAAACACGACAGTGAATACAATCATGACTGTAAACACAAACACGACAATGAATACAATCATGACTGTAAACACAAACACGACAGTGACTACAAACATGACTGTAAACACAAACACGACAGTGAATACAATCATGACTGTAAACACAAACACGACAGTGACTACAAACATGACTGTAAACACAAACACGACAGTGAATACAATCATGACTGTAAACACAAACACGACAGTGAATACAATCATGACTGTAAACACAAACATGACAATGAATACAAACATGACTGTGAACACAAACACGACAGTGACTACAAACATGACTGTGAACACAAGCATGACAGTGAATACCAACATGACAACAAATACAAACAACATAACAATAAACACAAACATGGCAATGAATACAAACAACAATAAACACAAACATGGCAATGAATACAAACATGACAATAAATACAAACATGGCAATGAACACAAACAACAATAAACACAAATATGACAATGAATACAAACAACAATAAACACAAACATGGCAATGAATACAAACAACAATAAACACAAACATGGCAATGAATACAAACAACAATAAACACAAACATGGCAATGAATACAAACATGACAATAAATACAAACATGGCAATGAACACAAACAACAATAAACACAAACATGGCAATGAATACAAACATGACAATAAATACAAACATGGCAATGAACACAAACAACAATAAACACAAATATGACAATGAATACAAACAACAATAAACACAAACATGGCAATGAATGTAAACATGACAGGAAGAGAGGAGATTATTGATTACCTATCCTGGCCAGTTACAAGAGACAGATGTGTGACTATTGACATACACAAGCAAGCAAGCATCCATGTGCATCTACACATATACAACATTTAGTTTTAATCGCACAAAAATATATACACTGATTTTTAATAGACTGCACGGAAAGTTATTATTATTACTTTCAGTTTGTTGCTTCTCATAAAGTAAGACTTGTACACATGCAGGCATGGACGTCTTGAATAATGGCGTCTGTTAAATATGCCTCATTGTTTAATAATAATAAATAATAAAAAACTTTTATTTATAATTGAAACAATCAAAACTTTGATCGATTAACTGATCAGAAACACAAACTATCCTGTCATCGACAAAATCAATTAGTTTGAACATTAGTAATGACAATAACCACAACCCAATTAACAGTTGTATAGATTCTAAATTGGTTAGTTATGTTGAGGCATCCTGTTTCTGACACATGAGCCGTAGGCAGTTGACCAGATAACTGGACACTGTAGTGGACAACAAGTGGACCTCACCCTTCGTGCGTGACCATCCAATGATGAAGAATTGATCGAGTCTTTGATCAATACGATTTCCCTGGCCACATCCCTTGTCTTGAGCCTGTGCTGGTCACTCCATGTCACTCCTGGTCACACCTGGTCACTCTGTCTATGGTATTGGTGAGATGTCACCAACTCAGTCTCTTTCATTAATGTGTGTCTCAATAATGTTAAGCCATCCCGCTCTCGCATGACACGTTTCTTAATAATATTTGTATTCCCATTTACCCACTGCATATCGTTTTATCTGTATAATTGGTTTTCGATTCAAAGCTCTAAGGTCAAATCAGGTATTTTGAATAACGAATGTTTATTATTAATGTTCTTATTAGTAGTAATGTTATTAAATGTGCCAGAATCTAGTTCTCGCAGGTTACAAAGAAAATACATCTTTCATTTGTGACTGGGTAAAACTAATACAACAAAAACCGTCAATTTAGCCAAATGTCTGAATTTAGAAAATACTTTTTTCTGATATTGATCTGATGAAATCGTGTATGACACATTTACTACTTGAAAGAAGTGACAACATAATCAAATGTCTACCAACTCTAAAATACTATCCAGGAAAACTTAAAGAAAATATGTCCTATCCTAAAAAATATGGCTTATAACAACACATGGACTTGGTGAATTGTTCAAGATATGTTTTTCATGGCTGTAGCTAAAGAGAAGGTGTTTTATTTGTTGCTGGATGTTGAAGACTAATGACAAGTATATTACACTAAACTGACACCACAAAACTGATGTTTATCTCTGTTCTGATACACAAGAAGTCATGTCTGACTGTATTTAACCCATACAAAACTGGCAGTCGGAAAACTTGCTTTCACTTAGGATGTAATTTATGACGAGACGCAAATAGGGAATATATTGGATTCAATGACGAGTGTTATTGCATAAGCATTTACACCGTCTAAATTCTAATTCTCACAAGGTTTCTGACCTTTTAAATAAATAATTGTTTTTACCAACCGTTAGTGAGAATGTTCTGATTGACACAGTGCTCAGTTACCTAGAAGCACACTTGTAACGTTTCTAACAATATCTATTTATGTTCTTGTGCATTCCACCAATCCATTGTAACAACTGCTGTTATGAAATGCACATGTCATGTTTGGCATTCTCCCCCGTTCAGTAACACTTACAAAGTTGTCCCACTAATAGTATTATTAATAACATCTGTTTTATTTCAAGACAAAAGCCATGGAGACATCCATTGTCCAGTGAACATATGTGAGGCACTGAGAGCTTGTGTTTACGGCGCCACAATCAGTCATGTTTACAATTACTTGACTCACAATATAACTGTGGTTATGAGATGTATGAGGAGATATATGACCAGTAATCAGCTGTGATTAGTCAGAGATACAGACCTCAATTGCCCACGGCTGGTAAACGTCAGACTCATCCATTAGCTCTGCAGCAACAGAGACGTAGTCACAATAGACCGTGTGGAACACTCATAGACGGTGGATCTGTGGAGAACTAGCACAGTTCTTTGAAACTTGTCAAGTAGGATGTATATGGTTGTGAACACTGATATCCGTCCGTCCGTCCTGTCCGTCCGTCCTGTCCGTCCGTCCGTCCGTCCGTCCGTCCGTCCGTCCGTCCGTCCGTCCGTCCGTCCGTCCGTCCGTCCGTCCGTCCGTCCGTCCGTCCGTCCGTCCGTCCGTCCGTCCGTCCGTCCGTCCGTCCGAATACATGTATACGCAAGTCTAAGAATGGCCCATTAAAAATATGCTCTAAACCTGGCATCATCGCCTTCATAAAGTATAGCTCCTGCTTACTTTATGTCAGTTAGTGTATAAATGTCCTCTGTACTCAGGTGACATCTATGTTTACCTTAGTATTGATATAAATCAGGTGTTGAAGTTATTCATATTTATGGTTTCTGCCATTGTAATTAATCTACATAGATGATAATTCACTTGACTGACCACAACAAGGTGAAGTGTGCATATTGTGTATGTAAGTATATATATATATATATATATATATATATATATATATATATATATATATATATATATACACACACAAACATATCTACCAGTAACTGGGTCAGTTACATTTTGTTATTTCCTATTCCCAATTTTATGAAAATATCAATTCTGCTTTGTAAACAATTAATTCCATTTCCATATCATAAATTCCAAATTTGTTTCAAATCAATTTCAATTCAGATTAACACAGTTTTAGAAACCATGCGTTCGCAATCATATTTAATCGGATATTAAAATATTCTTTGTTTCCATTCAGTGTCAGTCAATTCAAGTTATTTTCTTCTTTCCAATATTTAATTAATCGGATGGATTGATGAATTTTTTCCAATTCCCTGCGTGCGATTTGTCCATGATAGAAGGGACCAACACCTTTTAGTATCTCTTGTGAAAGCCAGAGTAAATGAAATAGCTCAAGCTTTGACACACCGCATGAAACCAGTGCCAGGTGATACGAAGGTTTGAATCCCAGTTCTTTCAGTCGATAATATATCACTGTAACCATTTAACTACTGTTACATATTCTAAACTAGACTCTAGATATATAAAATACAGTAATTATTGTTTCTTTTTGGAGACCATATAGTCAAACACCGATTACAATTAAATTTGCTGATGTCTAAAAACCTATCTTTTTAATGCTGCCTGTCCTCCTGAGCTTCCTAGCACCGTCATCCATCGACGACTCACGCATTGTTTTACGATTACGAGTTTGCTCAATCCCTGGGTTTTGTCTCGCCACTGACCTTGACCTTCGGGGATATTGGCGCATAAGAAGTAATTATTATTATTATTAAAAATTATTTTGATAGTAGGCCTATTAATGAGATGGGAAATCAAACTTGATACACTGTCAGAGCTAACTCACAGTCATAAATTTGTTCTACGATACTTGTTGTTTCCGGACTGCTGAGAATTGAATAGTTTATCGTGACATGTTGACAGTTGACAGTTGCCTCTGACGTCACAGCAATCGCTAAGTCATTATTTCCAGATGATAAAATAATGCTGCGCATTCATTGGTTGCTTTTGACCAGGTGGCCTAAGATGGCCGCCTTTGAAGATTTCAGTAGAATTTTCTACTTTGAGATCATACCTGTAAACCATTGATGCTAAAAATGTATTTACCATTGGAAATTGTTAGTTTGCATTGACTCTTTTATGTTGTAAAGTTGCCATATATTTCCATTTAATAATTTTTAGGTCTAAATATACACCGTCATTGGGGTAGATGTTTGTGTTGTTTGCTGTCTTTTTGTCAAAGCCAGGCGTCCTACTGACCTTGTCCTTCATGTGATCTCATTTGTGGGCCATCCATTAGGTTCCTGGAAATGTGTGAAATGAGTTATTATTCTTGGAAAATCATAGAAATTCCTGGATGGTTGTGAGACAAGAAGCATGCATCTGGCAGTGGTCTAGTGCTGGTGACTCACAGAATCACTGGGTGAGACTGGCCTAGTGTGCTATGTGAGGCTGTACTGTTCAGGGCACTGGGACACTGCTTGGCAACACGAACAGTACAATGTAAATCTCCTGTCACAGCAAAGTACTAAATAGTTGAGAAATGCATAAAAACAGTTAATAAATCAAAAAATAGGTTTGGTTAACGTTGTCAACACCTGAATGGATTCACTAATGAGCATAAATGTGATGGGCTGTAAATAAAAAAAAAAGGATAAATCTTCGGGTGACTGACAAATGATGTAGTTGCTTTTCGGACAATATAAACTCACCCCAGTGAAAGTTTGTATGTTATATATATATATATATACATATATATATATATATATATTATATATATATATATATATATATATATATATATATATATATATATATATATATATATATATATATATGTATATATATATATATATATAATATATATATATATATATATTATATATATATATATATATATATATTATATAATATATATAATTATTGTTTATTATTATTATGTAATGACTATTGTGTATTTTACTTGGAATCATTTATGTTGAATGTGTGGATGAAGTCAGATAAACCACATGTGTAATTACGCATTTGCTAATTAACTTTAATGACATTGTTGCTTGAAATGTAGTCGTAATTATACAAATGGTGGTCGAGTACCTGTAGTATTGGCTCGGCTTGGATGGCACAGGTTGAAGGATCTTTAGAAAAGATGGTCAGTTATGGAAGTAGGTCACAGCTGTCTTTGAAGTGGACATTGTCCAGTCGTTGACCTGGCAAGAGATTCCCTTTTGGTTACCTGGATATAGACTACCAGGTAGTGGCAGTCTGTGCAGTTAGCATCATAGCCACTGATTTTGGAATTGTTGGCAATACAGACAGATGGGTGGGTGGGCGGGTGAATGTGAGGGTGGGCGGGTGAATGTGAGGGTGGGTGGGTGAATGTGAGGGTGGGCGGGTGAATGTGAGGGTGGGCGGTGAATGTTAGGGTGGATGGGTGGGTGGGTAGACTTTAAATTTGGAATTGTATACATATACACACTAGGACTATACAATTTGTACAAAAACTAGATACAATTTTGGGTTGATAGCAAAGCCAATTAAGGCTGTAATACGTTTTTTTCAAATAACATTCAGGATGGATTAAGTACAAGTTCGCCGATATCAACCCCAACAAGTTGTTTAAAAAATAAAGAAAAAAAATTACTGACACTTTTAACATGATACTTCTTGTTTTCTAGTCATACCTATCCATATAACAGTCAACAAATACACAAAGACATCAACACAAAAAACAGGAAAAATACTCTAGAATGCATGGCTTGTCTTCTGAGGACTTTCTGCATTAAAGTAACTGACAATCAGGTAGCAGTGAACTGAAATATTAGATAGATTACTTATGCATGTACACGTGTAGCCATTTGGTAGAGGAGTATACCCCTGAGTACCTGGCTATAGAGTGTGGTGGATATGCATGTAAAAATAGTCTTTGTGCATTAAATGTGGCATGGCACAAAACTTCCCAGAGATGTCTAGAGAAGTTGAGATGGTATTTGATTGGACAGGTCTGCCGGAGAATAAAGTACAAGGTGTACTGAGCACCGTGTGGGTCACACTGAGCACCGTGTGGGTCACACTGAGCACCGTGTGGGTCACACTGAGCACCGTGTGGGTCACACTGAGCACCGTGTGGGTCACACTGAGCACCGTGTGGGTCACACTGAGCACGTGTGGGTCACACTGAGCACCGTGTGGGTCACACTGAGCACTGTGTGGGTCCTACTGAGCACCGAGTGGATCCTACTGAGCACCGTGTGGTCTTACTGAGCACCGTGTGGGTCCTACTGAGCACCGTGTGGGTCCTACTGAGCACCGTGTGGTCTTACTGAGCACCGTGTGGGTCCTACTGAGCACCGTGTGGGTCCTACTGAGCACCGTGTGGGTCCTACTGAGCACCGTGTGGGTCCTACTGAGCACCGTGTGGTCCTACTGAGCACCGTGTGGTCCTACTGAGCACCGTGTGGGTCCTACTGAGCACCGTGTGGTCCTACTGAGCACCGTGTGGTCCTACTGAGCACCGTGTGGGTCCTACTGTCCTACTGTAAGAACCTGCCTGCTCTGTGACGGTTGTCGTCACTATAGTTTGTATGATCGTTCATATGTACACTGTACATGACATTGGCACCTCATCGCTAGAGACACCAGGTGGACACACTTGACTGCTACACATGTACTGCACTGTCTCCATGGAAGTGACATGGTGTAGTTGTCTCTGCAGACTAGTACTGCCTGTCTCCAAGGAAGTGACATGGTGTAGTTGTCTCTGCAGACTAGTACTGCACTGTCTCCATGGAAGTGACATGGTGTAGTTGTCTCTGCAGACTAGTACTGCACTGTCTCCATGGAAGTGACATGGTATAGTTGTCTCTGCAGACTAGTACTGCACTGTCTCCAAGGAAGTGACATGGTGTAGTTGTCTCTGCAGACTAGTACTGCACTGTCTCCAAGGAAGTGACATGGTGTAGTTGTCTCTGCAGACTAGTACTGCACTGTCTCCATGGAAGTGACATGGTGTAGTTGTCTCTGCAGACTAGTACTGCACTGTCTCCATGGAAGTGACATGGTGTAGTTGTCTCTGAGACTAGTACGCACTGTCTCCAAGGTGACATGGTGTAGTTGTCTCTGAGACTAGTACGCACTGTCTCCAAGGAAGTGACATGGTGTAGTTGTCTCTGCAGACTAGTACTGCACTGTCTCCAATGGAAGTGACATGGTGTAGTTGTCTCTCCCCAGACTAGTACTGCACTGTCTCCAAGGAAGTGACATGGTGTAGTTGTCTCTGCAGACTAGTACTGCACTGTCTCCAAGGAAGTGACATGGTGTAGTTGTCTCTGCAGACTAGTACTGCACTGTCTCCATGGAAGTGACATGGTGTAGTTGTCTCTGCAGACTAGTACTGCACTGTCTCCATGGAAGTGACATGGTGTAGTTGTCTCTGCAGACTAGTACTGCACTGTCTCCAAGGAAGTGACATGGTGTAGTTGTCTCTGCAGACTAGTACTGCACTGTCTCCATGGAAGTGACATGGTGTAGTTGTCTCTGCAGACTAGTACTGCACTGTCTCCATGGAAGTGACATGGTGTAGTTGTCTCTGCAGACTAGTACTGCACTGTCTCCATGGAAGTGACATGGTGTAGTTGTCTCTGCAGACTAGTACTGCACTGCCTCCATGGCAGTGATACGGTCTAGTTGTCTCTGCAGACTAGTACTGCACTGTCTCCATGGAAGTGACATGGTATAGTTGTCTCTGCAGACTAGTCCTGCACTGTCTCCATGGAAGTGACATGGTATAGTTGTCTCTGCAGACTAGTCCTGCACTGTCTCCATGGAAGTGACATGGTATAGTTGTCTCTGCAGACTAGTCCTGCACTGTCTCCATGGAAGTGACATGGTGTAGTTGTCTCTGCAGACTAGTCCTGCACTGTCTCCATGGAAGTGACATGGTGTAGTTGTCTCTGCAGACTAGTCCTGCACTGTCTCCATGGAAGTGACATGGTGTAGTTGTCTCTGCAGACTAGTACTGCACTGCCTCCATGGCAGTGACATGGTGTAGTTGTCTCTGCAGACTAGTCCTGCACTGTCTCCATGGAAGTGACATGGTGTAGTTGTCTCTGCAGACTAGTCCTGCACTGTCTCCATGGAAGTGACATGGTGTAGTTGTCTCTGCAGACTAGTCATGCACTGTCTCCATGGAAGTGACATGGTTAGTTGTCTCTGACAGACTAGTACCGCACTGTCTCCATGGAAGTGACATGGTATAGTTGTCTCTGCATATATGTGCATGCACTGTCTCCATGGAAGTGACATGGTGTAGTTGTCTCTGCAGACTAGTACACGCACTGTCTCCATGGAAGTGACACGGTGTAGTTGTCTCTGCAGACTAGTACCACACTGTCTCCATGGAAGTGACACGGTGTAGTTGTCTCTGCAGACTAGTACCACTGCACTGTTGCTCCACTGGCACCAGGTGACATGGTGTAGTTGTCTCTGCAGACTAGTCACTGCACTGTCTCCATGGAAGTGACATGGTGTGTTGTCTCTGAGCTAGTCGCACTCTCCATGGAAGTTACTGGGCACGTTGTCTCTGACAGTGTCACTGCACTGTGTCCATGGAAGTGACACTGGTGTGGTTGTCTCTGCAGACTAGTGCTGTCTCCATGAGACGGTGACAGCACGTGTGTTGTCTCTGCAGACTAGTGGTCCACTGTCTCCAGGAAGTACATGGTGTAGTTGTCTCTACAGACTAGTACTGCTACTGTCTCCATGGTAAGTGACATGGTGTAGTTGTCTCTGCAGACTAGTACGCACTGTCTCCATGGAAGTGACATGGTTAGTTGTCTCTGCAGACTAGTACTGCACTGTCTCCATGGAAGTGACACGGTGTAGTTGTCTCTGCAGACTAGTACTGCACTGTCTCCATGGAAGTGACATGGTGTAGTTGTCTCTGCAGACTAGTACTGCACTGTCTCCATGGAAGTGACATGGTATAGTTGTCTCTGCAGACTAGTACTGCACTGTCTCCATGGAAGTGACATGGTGTAGTTGTCTCTGCAGACTAGTACTGCACTGTCTCCATGGAAGTGACATGGTGTAGTTGTCTCTGCAGACTAGTACTGCACTGTCTCCATGGAAGTGACATGGTGTAGTTGTCTCTGCAGACTAGTACTGCACTGTCTCCATGGAAGTGACATGGTGTAGTTGTCTCTGCAGACTAGTCCTGCACTGTCTCCATGGAAGTGACATGGTGTAGTTGTCTCTGCAGACTAGTACTGCACTGTCTCCATGGAAGTGACATGGTGTAGTTGTCTCTGCAGACTAGTACGCACTGTCTCCATGGAAGTGACATGGTGTAGTTGTCTCTGCAGACTAGTACCGCACTGTCTCCATGGAAGTGACATGGTGTAGTTGTCTCTGCAGACTAGTACTGCACTGTCTCCATGGAAGTGACATGGTGTAGTTGTCTCTGCAGACTAGTACTGCACTGTCTCCATGGAAGTGACATGGTGTAGTTGTCTCTGCAGACTAGTACTGCACTGTCTCCATGGAAGTGACATGGTTAGTTGTCTCTGCAGACTAGTACTGCACTGTCTCCATGGAAGTGACATGGTGTAGTTGTCTCTGCAGACTAGTACTGCACTGTCTCCATGGAAGTGACATGGTAGTAGTTGTCTCTGCAGACTAGTACTGCACTGTCTCCATGGAAGTGACATGGTGTAGTTGTCTCTACAGACTAGTACTGCACTGTCTCCATGGAAGTGACATGGTGTAGTTGTCTCTGCAGACTAGTACTGCACTGTCTCCATGGAAGTGACATGGTGTAGTTGTCTCTGCAGACTAGTACTGCACTGTCTCCATGGAAGTGACATGGTGTAGTTGTCTCTGCAGACTAGTACTGCACTGTCTCCATGGAAGTGACATGGTGTAGTTGTCTCTGCAGACTAGTCCTGCACTGTCTCCATGGAAGTGACATGGTATAGTTGTCTCTGCAGACTAGTACTGCACTGTCTCCATGGAAGTGACATGGTGTAGTTGTCTCTGCAGACTAGTACCTGCACTGTCTCCATGGAAGTGACATGGTGTAGTTGTCTCTGCAGACTAGTACCGCACTGTCTCCATGGAAGTGACATGGTGTAGTTGTCTCTGCAGACTAGTACCGCACTGTCTCCATGGAAGTGACATGGTGTAGTTGTCTCTGCAGACTAGTCCGCACTGTCTCCAGGAAGTGACATGGTGTAGTTGTCTCTGCAGACTAGTCTGCACTGTCTCCATGGAAGTGACATGGTGTAGTTGTCTCTGCAGACTAGTCGCACTGTCTCCATGGAAGTGACATGGTGTATTGTCTCTGCAGACTAGTCCGCACTGTCTCCATGGAAGTGACATGGTATAGTTGTCTCTGCAGACTAGTCCGCACTGTCTCCATGGAAGTGACATGGTGTAGTTGTCTCTGCAGACTAGTACCGCACTGTCTCCATGGAAGTGACATGGTGTAGTTGTCTCTGCAGACTAGTACCGCACTGTCTCCATGGAAGTGACATGGTGTAGTTGTCTCTGCAGACTAGTCCGCACTGTCTCCATGGAAGTGACATGGTGTAGTTGTCTCTGCAGACTAGTACCGCACTGTCTCCATGGAAGTGACATGGTGTAGTTGTCTCTGCAGACTAGTCGCACTGTCTCCATGGAAGTGACATGGTGTAGTTGTCTCTGCAGACTAGTACCGCACTGTCTCCATGGAAGTGACATGGTGTAGTTGTCTCTGCAGACTAGTACCGCACTGTCTCCATGGAAGTGACATGGTGTAGTTGTCTCTGCAGACTAGTACTGCACTGTCTCCATGGAAGTGACATGGTGTAGTTGTCTCTGCAGACTAGTACTGCACTGTCTCCATGGAAGTGACATGGTGTAGTTGTCTCTGCAGACTAGTACTGCACTGTCTCCATGGAAGTGACATGGTGTAGTTGTCTCTGCAGACTAGTACTGCACTGTCTCCATGGAAGTGACATGGTGTAGTTGTCTCTGCAGACTAGTACCGCACTGTCTCCATGGAAGTGACATGGTGTAGTTGTCTCTGCAGACTAGTACCGCACTGTCTCCATGGAAGTGACATGGTGTAGTTGTCTCTGCAGACTAGTACCGCACTGTCTCCATGGAAGTGACATGGTGTAGTTGTCTCTGCAGACTAGTACCGCACTGTCTCCATGGAAGTGACATGGTGTAGTTGTCTCTGCAGACTAGTACCGCACTGTCTCCATGGAAGTGACATGGTGTAGTTGTCTCTGCAGACTAGTACCGCACTGTCTCCATGGAAGTGACATGGTGTAGTTGTCTCTGCAGACTAGTACCGCACTGTCTCCATGGAAGTGACATGGTGTAGTTGTCTCTGCAGACTAGTACCGCACTGTCTCCATGGAAGTGACATGGTGTAGTTGTCTCTGCAGACTAGTACCGCACTGTCTCCATGGAAGTGACATGGTGTAGTTGTCTCTGCAGACTAGTACCGCACTGTCTCCATGGAAGTGACATGGTGTAGTTGTCTCTGCAGACTAGTACCGCACTGTCTCCATGGAAGTGACATGGTGTAGTTGTCTCTGCAGACTAGTACCGCACTGTCTCCATGGAAGTGACATGGTGTAGTTGTCTCTGCAGACTAGTACCGCACTGTCTCCATGGAAGTGACATGGTGTAGTTGTCTCTGCAGACTAGTACCGCACTGTCTCCATGGAAGTGACATGGTGTAGTTGTCTCTGCAGACTAGTACTGCACTGTCTCCATGGAAGTGACATGGTGTAGTTGTCTCTGCAGACTAGTACCGCACTGTCTCCATGGAAGTGACATGGTGTAGTTGTCTCTGCAGACTAGTACCGCACTGTCTCCATGGAAGTGACATGGTGTAGTTGTCTCTGCAGACTAGTACCGCACTGTCTCCATGGAAGTGACATGGTGTAGTTGTCTCTGCAGACTAGTACCGCACTGTCTCCATGGAAGTGACATGGTGTAGTTGTCTCTGCAGACTAGTACCGCACTGTCTCCATGGAAGTGACATGGTGTAGTTGTCTCTGCAGACTAGTACCGCACTGTCTCCATGGAAGTGACATGGTGTAGTTGTCTCTGCAGACTAGTACTGCACTGTCTCCATGGAAGTGACATGGTGTAGTTGTCTCTGCAGACTAGTACTGCACTGTCTCCATGGAAGTGACATGGTGTAGTTGTCTCTGCAGACTAGTACCGCACTGTCTCCATGGAAGTGACATGGTGTAGTTGTCTCTGCAGACTAGTACCGCACTGTCTCCATGGAAGTGACATGGTGTAGTTGTCTCTGCAGACTAGTACCGCACTGTCTCCATGGAAGTGACATGGTGTAGTTGTCTCTGCAGACTAGTACCGCACTGTCTCCATGGAAGTGACATGGTGTAGTTGTCTCTGCAGACTAGTACTGCACTGTCTCCATGGAAGTGACATGGTGTAGTTGTCTCTGCAGACTAGTACGCACTGTCTCCGTGGAAGTGACATGGTGTAGTTGTCTCTGCAGACTAGTACCGCACTGTCTCCGTGGAAGTGACATGGTGTAGTTGTCTCTGCAGACTAGTACCGCACTGTCTCCGTGGAAGTGACATGGTGTAGTTGTCTCTGCAGACTAGTACTGCACTGTCTCCGTGGAAGTGACATGGTGTAGTTGTCTCTGCAGACTAGTACCGCACTGTCTCCGTGGAAGTGACATGGTGTAGTTGTCTCTGCAGACTAGTACCGCACTGTCTCCATGGAAGTGACATGGTGTAGTTGTCTCTGCAGACTAGTACCGCACTGTCTCCGTGGAAGTGACATGGTGTAGTTGTCTCTGCAGACTAGTACTGCACTGTCTCCGTGGAAGTGACATGGTATAGTTGTCTCTGCAGACTAGTACTGCACTGTCTCCGTGGAAGTGACATGGTATAGTTGTCTCTACAGACTAGTACTGCACTGTCTCCATGGAAGTGACATGGTATAGTTGTCTCTACAGACTAGTACTGCACTGTCTCCATGGAAGTGACATGGTATAGTTGTCTCTACAGACTAGTACTGCACTGTCTCCATGGAAGTGACATGGTATAGTTGTCTCTACAGACTAGTACTGCACTGTCTCCGTGGAAGTGACATGGTATAGTTGTCTCTACAGACTAGTACTGCACTGTCTCCGTGGAAGTGACATGGTATAGTTGTCTCTACAGACTAGTACTGCACTGTCTCCGTGGAAGTGACATGGTATAGTTGTCTCTACAGACTAGTACTGCACTGTCTCCGTGGAAGTGACATGGTATAGTTGTCTCTACAGACTAGTACTGCACTGTCTCCATGGAAGTGACATGGTATAGTTGTCTCTACAGACTAGTACTGCCTGCTGTGACTTTTCCTTCACATTCAGCGACTCTTACGTTGTTTTACAAATAAATTGTCAATTGAAGATATTAAATACCCCTATGTAAACCAGATAGAATTTACAAAATACTTGTTTCAAAACTGCGTCTGATATTAACAATTCCAATGCAGCAGTGTTGATATTAACACAGCTTACGAAGTTGACCTGAAGATAACTTGCTGACACCACGGTGGGGAATCACTGGGTTTCTGGCATCAAATGGATAAGTTGTTCGTAATCCCCCGTCCCTGGTGTAGCAGTCGGCCATGTTGTTAGGTGATTTACATAACTAAGTTGTCACTCGCCTCCCGTAGGACCGTTGTCACTGGTGTAACTCCAGTAAGCTCTCTCTCCGTGCTCAGTGCATCCCAGTCACATTTATGTAGCGAGATTCACAGAAACATCTGTGCACCAATAAAGAGAAATTTTATTTGCAATCTGCCTGTTGGTGGAGTGGACGATATTTAAAACAATATATTGTGAATAAGTATTGCAGGTTTATTACTGAAGACACGAAACATAGAATAGTATATATATATATATATATATATATATATATATATATATATATATATATATATATATATATATATAATACATGTATATATATAATATATACTGTATATATATATATTATATATAATATAGTATGTATATATATATATATATATAAATATATATATATATATATATATTATATATATATATATATATATATATATATATATATATATATATATATATATATATATATATTATGTACTACCCAGTTTATCAAAGGATTTTTCTTCCAGTGTTCTTATAATATATTTTTTATGGAAGAATATTACCAATTTATATGATAAATGATAAATAGTTGATTTGTGATTGTCATAATTATGTTCCCACAACTCATACACTAGCTGTCGGGATAAGTCTTACTCATTTCCATGAGCCAATCTGCCTGTTTGTTTGTAGAGGGAGATACTTGAAGACTGGTGTGTTCATTTGTCTGTGTTAACCCTGGGTGTGTTACAGTGTTTGATGTGTTGCAGGAGACGGGCGTGTATGAAGCGAACTGCCTAGTCAAAGTTGATGACAAAGGATTCTTTATCTACTGGAAGAGTGAAGACCGGGTAAGTGGATTTCTCTTCTTATCAATGTATGTAATCGTAATCATCTTGTAATTCTAATCTTGTTGTAATCTTGAAATCACAGTATTGTAGTTATAATTTTCATGTACCGGTAGTCATATCTTGTAAACTTTCTTGTCATAACTTTCATGTACTAATCATGTTACATTTGTTGTTCTAATCTTGCATTTGCAATTTTCTTCTATGACTTTGTAATCTTCTTGTAATAGCAATATGGTAATTTTCTTATCTACTATCATAAACTTGGATTACTGATGGTCAGACTCAGACACTAATTCTTGGGTTAGTACCACAAGAAGATTGCACTGCTGATACGTGATGTATTGGTCTATCAGTGTATCAGTGTATCATTGTATCATTGTATCATTGTATCATTGTATTGGTGTATCAGTGTATCAGTGTATCAGTGTATCGTGATACACAGCCTGTGATGTGATAGATACACATCACAGCTTATTGAAACATCGCCAAGATATTTTAGATTATGGTACATATATACACAGTTTGGTTATTTTTAGTTTCACAACAATTCTACATGCTGAGATGCTTCTTATTTCCCATTAACAAGTACCCAATTGTACCAATTACATGTTAGAAATCACAACATTTGACATGTTGTGTCCCGGATATGTTCTGCGGTTTCATATGCTTTACTTTGTCTTCCAATACCCGTTAAATTTTACTAAGTATCACTGTATTTATTGAATTGTGCCTCCTGTATCAAAATATGTATCATATCACACAGCATTACCCCTTCCAAACAGTTTCACTTTCAGTTTCCTCAACAATCCTGCTGCTTTCCATACCCTCTGACTGAGGTCACTGGAACGTGTCTGTAAATGTGGATCATACATATTCACAGACTTGAGACTGACACTGTCAGGAGTAGACCAGACTGTCAGTCTTGTTTGTCTGACCAGACTGTTATCGGAGCAGACTGTTAGTGTCAGCAGCCAGTCATTAATAGCAACCAAAACTGATGTCATTCCATTGGCTAATTTAACTTCTCTTATTCCTGTAGACAGATGTGTTGTGATACCTACTCATTGAAACTACTTTGGACCGTGATGAGAGGACTATCTGACTGTATATCTGCACACATACACATGAATCCATGCATGCATACACGCAAGTCTACATGTCTGTGTGCTTGTACACAAGACACACTTGCACACGCACGCACGCACACACGCGCACACGTGCACACCCGCACACACCCACACGCATGCACGCATGCACGAACGCACGCACGCACACACGCAAGCTGTTAGATTTGAAGCACCAGGAGAGTGGTCTCTTTAGACAGTTAGGTCTTATTCCCAGCTGGGTAACACAGTAAGAGAATACATTGTAGCAAACGTTGAATGCTCTGACATAGATAAATGGTGTTGACCTTGACCGTATCTGTCTGCATTGGGGCAGATGTCTGGAAAAACTAGATAATTAATCATATTTGGTAAAAACCCTGCGGAGACCTACACAGGGGTGTGATGATATATGTTGCCACTGCATTGTGCAGGTGGGGTAGAGAGAGGGGGGTAGGATGACTAGCTGATTGCCTTAAGAAGTTACTCAGGTGTGACACGCAGGTACCAGATACCTGTGTGGAGGGCTGTAGTGGACTGATTGCTGACTGTCATGTTTCAATACAACCTCCCAGTCAGCCACTGAATTCTATTATTAACGGTGATGGGGTGGACGGTGGGCGACATTTTCAGCACACGTTGTATCAGTCAGGTTTTGATCCCAGTATTGTCTTGGTAGTTTAGGGTCCAACTTTTTCCTACCATGGACGCTATGTAGCTAATATAAAATTCCAGGCACCCGTAAATAAGATTTTGTATCACCGTCTTTTTGCTACAACCCTGTTAAAGTGTGTCACTTATAAATTAGCAGTAATTTATTAGCTGTTTACTAAATGTTTAGAAAGAATACTGCACGTTTGACTCTTACTAATCAAACAAACATAGGTAAATGAAATATACGTCATAGTATGTAAATACATCGCCTTGGATTTATTTCATTTTAATACAATATAGGTAATTCCGTAAGCATTCAAGATGTTATTTTTGTAAGAAATAACTTACATTGGAGCATAGTTTGTGAAACTATTATCCCGCTGAAACCTGAGTCATCTCACATGATATCAGTACGTGACAAGACCCATGTCACAGTGAGCCAGGTGTCACCAGTGTGCTGGGGCTGCGTGCTGAACAGACATGTCCTACAGGCATGCATGCATGCTAGCGCTGGCTGCTCATGTCAGACATGTTCGTCATAAGACTCTTGGCCTCATCCAAGTGCAGCCAGTGTCCATCTGTTTTCTACGACACTGAAGAAAGACTCCTTCAGTTGTCAATTCCACGGGCTGTCCAGTCACTTGCAGTCTTCACGTGTGACAGGAACTGTGCACATGTGTCAGTCATATGACAGTCGGAAAGTATACTTGTGTGTTACTCATGTGACAGCCAGGAAGTGTACATGTGTGTGGCAGTCATGTGACAGCCTGTATGTGCATGCACGTGTCCGTCACATGATTGCCAGAAATGTATGCACGTGTCAGTTGCTTAGCAACGGCCAGACTGCTGATTACTAGGAACAGATAGAATCAAAAAACGCTTTTTTTCTTAACCGTTTGAGGCGCGGCATGAATGTTGAGACACGTCACAGGTGGAACGAGACAGTCACTTACACTGTCGGCCTGGTGTCTTCCTCTCACACCAGGTATGAGTACAGACTTCAGCTGCCGAAGTCTGGTCCTGGAAATGTGGGAAACATATGACGTCTGTTGTCAAAAGTTGTTGATTTTTACCTGACCCATGTGTGGTTTTATTACGAGCCATTTTAATTTATATTCTGTATTTAACACTTACACGAGAGAATGTGGAACCACGTGAAACCATACATATATTTTTTGCCTGAAACAGGTGTGTGTATATCGTAGCTTTATGCAGATACCCGTCCACCCGTCATTTGGGCGGATAAAACATGTTGTGGACGGGTAGAAATGTGGGTGGACGGGTAAAAAATGAAGGAGCAAAAAATAAAAAGGTCTTAAAAATCATAGATTTTGTCAGTTATGTAAATGGTGTCACATGTGTGTTTGTAGTCCATTTCAGGTCATAAATAAAACACATTTTTAGTTTCTCAACTGGTTTAGTAGTTAACATCTATGTGGAGATCAAAAATGTATGACTGGCAAAAATGTAATCCCGCATAAAGCCCAGGTGTAAATGTGTGCATGCATGCGTGCGTGCATGCGTGCATGCGTGCATGCATGTGTGTGTGTGCAAATGTATGGTTGTCACAATAATATAAAATGAAGTATTTGTCCAACAAATATATAGTTTTATGATAATATAAAACGAAACATTAAAAAGTTATTGACATTTCACTAAGCAAGTTGGAATGAGATCCATCCAAAAGTCCTAAGCCAACTCTGACAGTTTACATATTAACGAGTGTATGTTGTTTGTTTTTGTTTGTAGGAGGGTCAGGTGATAGAATGTTTGTTGACGTTTTATGTGTTGTTTGTTTTTGTTTGTAGGAGGGTCAAGTGATAGAATGTTTGTTGACGTTTTATGTGTTGTTTGTTTTTGTTTGTAGGAGGGTCAAGTGATAGAATGTTTGTTGATGTGTGATGTGTTGTTTGTTTTGTTTGTAGGAGGGTCAGGTGATAGAATGTTTGTTGACATTTGATGTGTTGTTTGTTTTTGTTTGTAGGAGGGTCAGGTGATAGAATGTTTGTTGACGTTTGATGTGTTGTTTGTTTTTGTTTGTAGGAGGGTCAGGTGATAGAATGTTTGTTGACGTTTGATGTGTTGTTTGTTTTTGTTTGTAGGAGGGTCAGATGATAGAATGTTTGTTGACGTTTGATGTGTTGTTTGTTTTTGTTTGTAGGAGGGTCAGATGATAGAATGTTTGTTGACGTTTGATGTGTTGTTTGTTTTTGTTTGTAGGAGGGTCAGGTGATAGAATGTTCACAAGTGAGCGACATCCGAGCCAGTGTCCCTCCAAAGGTGGGTCTCTTTCACCCTATCTCTGTCCCCTAGGGTGGGTTTCTTTCTACCTTCTCTGTCTCCCAAGGTAGGTCTCTCTACTCTCTCTGCTTCCCCTAAGGTAGGTCTCTTTCATCCTCTGTGACCCCCAAGTTTTCCCAACGTGGGTTTCTTTCAACCTCTGTCCCCCAAGGTGGATTTCTCTGTCCTCCAAGGTGGGTGTTGTCATCTTGTTCACCCTATGTCCCCTCCACTTGCCAATGAGTACTTAACAGTGGCATCAAGAGCAATGTAATTACATAAAACATCCGTGTTTTTAAGTTTACATCACTTGGTCCTCTCCACAGCTTCTGTAACTTCTCCACTCGTGTAGTGTTCTCCTCCACTCCTCCATCTGAACTGTCTTGTCAAGACCCCTCTTGACACCTCGTTCCCTCCATGTGTCTTTGTCCTCCTGTACTGTTGTTGTCAGTTTCCCATGCTGCCTCTGTCAGTTTCCCCTCCCATAGACATTCCTGCCCATCTCAACCACTCCCTAAGACTTTCCTTTTCCTGCGTTTCTTCCCGCCAGAGTGCATCAATTCCTGCATCGTCCTTCTGTGCTCTCTTGTCATTGTACGTAGTCATCAACCCCGGATGTTTCCTGCCACCTGTCACTTCTCCCGCCTCTGTCAGCGTCAGTGTTCCCAACCGACACAAGGACCTGCATTTTTGGGTAAATACACCACCCCCTGCAGACATGCACACACACACACACACACACACACACACACACACACACACACACACACACACACACACACACACACACACACACACACACACACACACACACACACACACACACACACACCCCCAAACACACACACACACACACACACACACACACACACACACACACACACACACACAAAACACACACACACACACACACACACACACACACACACACACACACACACACACACACACACACACACACACACACACACACACACACACACACACACACACACACACACACACACACAAAAAAAAAAACCCACACCCCCAACACACACACACATGCACACACACACACACGCATGCACACACACACACACACACACACGACACGCATGCACACACCACACACACCATAGACACATGCACGCACGCACGCCGCACACACACACATGCACGCACGCACACACACACACACACACACACACACACACACACACACACACACACACACAATGAGCATTCAAGATTAATTATGTCAGTGTGTACGACGTACATAACGTGTCCCCGCGTGCATTTGACTGAAGGACTGCGTGAGTGCCGTCCACTTGGACGCAGCCGTCAGGCGGCACATTTGGTGTCGGTTCTCAGGACCGATTCATTGATTAGTGTCTTCCGTGGAGGAGCCTGTTAGACACACCCATCACACAATGGCGGATCAATACACAGCCTGTCATGTCACATACCGGGGTGGTCTCCTGTCACGGGCATATGGCTTCTGTCAAGATGTCCAACATGGCATGCAGGGCATTGTGGGCACACATGCAAGTCAGACGTGGGGATAGGTTTCCAGTTTGCGTGTAATCATAAAATGTTGTCAAAAAGTCAGTTTTGATTGCTACTGATTCAGTGGGCGAGTAATGTATAGGGTTATTTATTGGGGGCTTGTTTTCACAAGCCTGTGATGACATGTTCAGATAATTATGGTGGTCATCGTTAGTCCAGTATGGAATGTAGCAATAGTCCGAGTGGGAACCATCTAAATGACATGGTGCGGCTTGTGTGGTATGGTCAGTGACAGAGCCAACAGTCCCCTGACTCAGTGTCAGTGCATGGTCATTTCTGGTCAATGCCAGCACTTGCATGTTCATGTGTCTGGTCCTACACTTGCCCAATCTCAAGTGTTCCTTGCCCATTTTGCCATTTACTTATATTTCAACAGTTGTCTGATGACGTCTATTTAATCACTTACCCAACATCTACACCAACACATACCCAATTATTTAAGTATTAGTTCCAATATATGCCCAATTAATTAAGTATTAATTCCATCACATGCGTAGTCATGTAAATTCCAACACTTGTCTGACTGAGTACGCCTGTAGAATCCAACAAAAAATCAATCATGTAAACACACTATTAAACGTCATTGTTGGCCCAATGCATCCTCGTTTGACTGACTGTAATTTAGGACAAGATTTATAATTGGAATACGATTATGTGCATTTTCATAGTTACCGGCTTTCACAAATGGTCAAGTGAATGAGTGATTGCTACAATATCTACAAGAGATGCCGCAGGTTACTGGGAGTGGCATGTTTTCGGTAAATTGGCTAGATTAATTAATTGCCTAAATTACTGTGTAAATTTCACACATCAATTGCCCTGTTGTCTGTCAGTGTCGACTGTAATTGGTGCTGTTGCCGCCAACGTCTGTAGCAGTGACGTTTATCCACAGATAGCCATCTGAGAATGGCTTTAATATTAATGAGCTTCGCTAGTTTCACAGCCATATATCATAATTATACTCTGCGGCAGCCCTGTCGGCTGTGACAAGTGACGCTGGCAGCGTCACTGTTTATTTCCTACACCAAGTCACCTTACTCCACCGTACTGCTATTTCCCCCACCTAACCACGAGTTACGTTACATGATTTAATTGCCCGTTTCTCATTCGGGATCCTTGAGGAAATAGTGAATTGGCTGTGTAGTAGTATTGACAATGGAGCCTACACGTGAGCTTATTGTGTTCAAAGCCAACGTGTCTGGTTCATCGACAGGTTCTGTGCTCTGGTTACTTGAAAGTTGAGCTGTGGACAGTTGTGTCGCTTCTAAACACTGAGCTACGCTTCCACTTACAATTAACCTCTGATGTGGTGTCAGTTTATGAATGAAACAAAAGGCGGACACACTGACTCACCAGTCTCAATGTAAACAAACTTAGTGTACACTTTCAACTTGTACACATTTATGACGATGCTTAATCCTTTGGTTTTGTTGAGCCACCGACTCAGATTTTAGTACGGTATAAATGCCAAAGTAGGCATTTTAGTATGACAATTTTCGTTTTGAATATTATATATTTAAGATTTATGAATGGGGTTAGAATCTGCCAGTGCATCATCATCAGCTTTAGTAATGTTATCATTTTGAATGTTCACAATAATCTTTATTATTGAGTCGGGTTTGTTGCGACTGTGAGTATAATCTATTATTTAAATTATTTTATGACATACGTTTTTTTTCTAACTTCCTTATATTTATTATATTATAACTGTAATTCAGTGTTCTTAAATTAGTTAGCTTACTATTTTAATGAACTAACAGGGTATATAATACTACATGTACTGCTATATATACACATTTAGCAGTGTTATCTTTGCATTGCCTAGTGCCATAGAGCACTCTAGTGATTATGTTCTCTTACATCCTCATGCCACCACTAGCTGCTGCTGCTGGTACCACTGGCTGGTCCGTTTGCAAAACTCTAAATATAAGATCAGCCAATGATGTCATTGGCTGAGCTTATATTTAGAGTTTTGCAAACGGACCAGCCAGTGGTACCAGCAGCAGCAGCTAGTGGTGGCATGAGGATGTAAGAGAACATAATCACTAGAGTGCTCTATGGCACTAGGCAATGCAAAGATAACACTGGTTTGGATGGCAAACAGCCCTGGCTTGGGAGAAGGTCACTTTATAACTATTGTGTTTAATTATTGATCATCATTGATGTGACGTAGTAATGTATCTGTGTGACAGGACCCAAAGTTAGCGATGGACTTGACCGGCCGGGGGGCAGGAAGCCTAGAGAGTCGGTCTCTCACAGTCTGCTCTGGCCTTGACCTTGTCAACATCACCTACAACAACTTCGTTGCAGCCGATGAAAAAACGGCAAAGGTTGGTCATGCACGTTTTTTGCAGAATCTGCCAGAACTCCTGCGATGTCCTACAATGGTCAGATGGATCAGTTCAGTTTAATTTCAACTACTTAGATACCACATCATTTTGATGAAACATGTTCTGAATATACACAATGCTCTTGTAACATCACCAAGACATGGTTGCATCTATTAAAAAAATGTTTTAGACTTTGTTTCCTAAAACGTTGCGATATTAAAAATAATTGAAACTGACATAAAATTTGCTAATATACTGATCAACTTTTAAACCTGTAAAATGTGGTGCAGTATGTCTGGGCGTATCTGCAATAAATATAAAAGCCATCGAATACAACACATATCTTTTAACTCTTCATTAGTTTATATTTTCAGAAAGTGCTCTTACAAACCTTCCAATTCAAAGCCATGCAAAATAACTGTAGCACACAGTAGAACTTCAAAAGAACCCAGTCACAAAGCTTATGTAAAATCTCTGAAGATGACACATTGTCAGGGCTAAACGATGCTTTCACGCATTTGAGAATGCGGGTGCCTGGTTACTTTTACGCATTCAGTTTCTAAAGGGTTAATGTATCCAAACATAGCCTTTAGTCACATGTCATCAGCTGATCACGCAAGCGTCCTCAGTATATGTAACATGTTAGTCAAATGACGTCATTGTAGTCTCTGGTTCTTTTTGCTATATTTTCATAACCGTTTGGTATTTTAAGAACTTGTCTCTGATTGGCTGTTAATATTCTTGTGTGTAGAGTTGTTAAGTAGACATTCTTCCGATATTTTTTACTGTTATTTTACTATAAAAATCTTATTACACAGAAATGAAAATGTAATAAAAGCTGAAAATGTAAGTTTACCATCCAGTCCAGCCACACATAGCCTTGACTTCTATGGGAAGTATTCAGATGTTGGAATATAATGAAATACCATTTGGATGTTTTGGCAAAGCAGAAACAAATTTTGAATTCAACAGTTCATTGTTTAAGATAGTCATGCAGGTCACTGAATAGCAATGATGGAAAATTCTGAGAAGATTGTGATCTAATGGGGTGATTTTTTAGTGTTATGTCATATGACTTTGGGCTTGGGATAACGTTTCTTAGGTCTTAGGTGATTACCTCCAAACAGCTCAAACTTGGGCTAACGCAGGAGTTGTTCTTCCCTAGAATTTGTGAGTCCTCTACAGTTTACACATTTACCCCCTGTGTGGGATTTTTTACTTCCCCTGGCATAGACACCAGACAGAAGGGACCACCGGCTTTTAGTGTCTCTTCCGAAAGACACAGGCAAATGTGGGGTGAAGAAATTGCCTAAGTTTCGAAACGGCGGTAGGTGGGATTGAACCACCGTCCCCTTGATTGACAGTCCGGCGCTCTACCGCGCGACCACCACTCCCCGTTTCGAAAGTTTCCTACCAAACATATAAATTTTAGACAAGTTCATTTGTGCAGTCAGAATGTTATAAAATATGATGTGAATCTGTGGTAAGATGTGTGGAAAATTTCCGTTTAATCCAGATTATTTTTTAAGTATTTCTCATTGGTTGTAGGCATGGATCCAGGGCCTTCGAGAGATCACACATAACTTCAAGGCCAACAATGTCTGCCCCATGACATGTCTACGCAAACAGTGAGTGAGAGTGGCTGAGTCCACCTGACAGATTCACTGAGTCAATGTTGTGAAGGTGTTAACAGCACCTGGAGTTTGTGTTTGTAATTCTGCTACTTTTTGTATTTTAAGATTTGTTTGTGTTTATTATTAAGCTCCATCCTCAGTTTACTTGGGATGTTTACTAGTTTTCTTTCATGATTCTGGCTCATCTTCATGTATTGTTGTCGTTTGTGGTCCACATCTAATGCACCATGAATCTGGACAAAAGACCTGCTCAGTTGTGCTAATCATAATACAAATATGTAATAAATATATAAATAAACAAATTAAAACAATATAGTGAAACAAAATTAGACAATTCAAGAGTAACAGAAGTAAGCTAATTTTGTGTTACAAGAAATGTTCCATGGACATACAGATGGACAATATAAAAATAAAAACAAAATACGATCGTAATAATGTTATCATAGCTGTCAAATGAAAAACAATTATACCTTGTTAAAATTACTTGTTTGTCCTATGATTTCACAGATTTCTATAAATGACCAGGCATGTCTTTGTATAGGTTTTTATGCAGTCACTCATAGACGCAAACAGGACAAGCAGAAAACATTTAATAAGGAGGAACCTTTCCAGGTGGCATTTTAAATGGATGTGATGTCGCCGTTTGTGATACAAATTTGGCACTTTATTGCATTTCCCACCTTTGTTTACCCTTGACATTATCTGGCTTCAGATGATGGCAAGGATAAGATGATTTTCTTGGAATATTTCTTATAAATAGCTTAACGTGTGAAGTTGTTGATGACAGGACATTGTGTGAGGTCACATGATGTATCTTATTAGAAGTGCAGCTGTCAATGTTTTCTTCAGTCGTTGTTGTCCTTAAGTAGTAATTATAAAATAATAACTTTTACATAGTTTTTAGTCGATATTATGGTTGAAAAAGAAAGAAGTTATCACAAATTATCATAACCACTGTTGTTGTGTTCTCTTGCAGCTGGATGAAGTTGTGTTTTATGGTCAACCCAAGTGGAAAAATCCCAGTAAGAAGGTGGGTGTATGATACGGAATATGTAGTTCATGGCTCCAAGATGTGGTTATGTTGTAAGAAGTTAACTTACTTTGGAGCATTCTTTTGACAATGTTTCAACCCATCATCTCCAGGTGTTGGTCACAAACTGGTGTCACGTGTGTTGGCTCAGGTTTTGGCTATAATTTGATTGTAGATGGTATCCTGGTCTCTGTTCATGGTAGATGGTATCCCTGGTCTCTGTTCATGGTAGATGGTATCCCTGGTCTCTGTTCATGGTAGATGGTATCCCTGGTCTCTGTTCATGGTAGATGGTATCCCTGGTCTCTGTTCATGGTAGATGGTATCCCTGGTCTCTGTTCATGGTAGATGGTATCCCTGGTCTCTGTTCATGGTAGATGGTATCCCTGGTCTCTGTTCATGGTAGATGGTATCTCTCTGGTCTCTGTTCTGTCGATGGTATCCTCTGTCTCTTTCACTGCTAGTGTCTCTCTGTTCTGATATATATATATATATATATATATATATATATATATATTATATATCAAACTGTATATATTATGTATAATATATATATATATATATATGTATATATAATATATATATATATATATATATAGTGTTTAGAATGTTTTAGTTACTTGTTATACTGTTATTTCATACACGAGTCACAATCTAACATTTCCTTGGCAAGGATTTAGCTGGAATTGAACTCATTTAGATACCGTTTAGCATTTGCAAAATTATACCAGTCAAATATATATAACTTTAAATCTTGCTTTATTATCAACGTTAATTTGTAACTAACGATGATGTCCATACCAATGTTAATTTATATGAATGTTTAACATTTACAAATCCACTTTTGTGACAGTATTTGTATAACGGTGTTTGTAAAATACAAAACCACATATGTGCAAGTGATGAGCTTAGAGACTGGAGAATATGCCAGGTATTTGGTGTGGGCAGTCGGCGGTCAAGTCAACAGAAAGCATACACAATTAATGACTGTAGATTTCCAGGGACTGCCCATGACTGAATACAGCCAGTGCCAGTTGACACTGACGCAGTGACAATTACGTGCCTTTGATGTCAAAACTGTAGCAATCCTGGTTCAAAGACGAGGACATACAAATACGTTGACACGTTAGATTATTAATGACTGTGATTTGATAGATGTCTCATGGCTGATTCTGTGGGCAGTATTCCCAACCCCCTACTGACAGAAAATGTGTATGTGGACGATTAGTTCTCGCCCACACATCAGGTGGCGTGTTGGTCGGGTCACAATAGCGGCCTGGGAATATTGTGAATCACAACTTCTGTTATGATGTACTATGACAATTTTATTTCTAATGTAGTTATTGTTATGTTAATGTAGTTAACTGGAGAAGACTGTGAAGGTTTACAGATGTGATGTTGACCGCTTGATGTGATGTTGACTGCTTGGATGTGTGACTATATTCAGACTGGCATTTGTATGCGGGAATGGGTGGTGTTATTTTCGGTTTCTCTCTGGTGCCAAACTCGCATGCAATGACGTACAATCCTCTCAGAAAATTAATGGCATGTTTATTAAAAATTCTCTGTTTGTCAGAGATTCTTGCCAATATTGGGGTTTATGATGTCAACTGATTGTTCATAAGAAATTGTTGTTGATGGTAACAAGTTGGGATGTTTTGTGTAACTTGCATTAATGTGAACTACTCCTTCAAATACATTATAACAAATTGTATTTACAAAAACTTTGGGGAACCGTATTATGCATATTTCCAGTGGATGGACATTTTGCATGCAGCGTGTTTGATGAACAAAATAATGGTTCCGTTTTGTCACCAATTAGAAGTAATTCCTGCTTGGATTGTCATTAGTGATGTCTCCACAAGTTGGCCCTGTCATTGTATACTGTCTTACAGCTACACCTGAGCCCTGTCTGTGATGTGGCAGGAATGAGGTGTTGAATGACCCTTTCTGTAGGGTACTTGTTTCCTCTGAAAGCCCTTCTCATTTGTCACCATCTTGTCTTTGTGTGGAGTTATGCCTTTGGGAGAGTGGTTCACAGTAAAAGCAGCATAATTGGGGTAAAATGGAGGACATAGACCGTCACGCATGGCCGCATCCTGTAAATGGTTCCATTTATCTCCACTTCCCAATCTGTGCTATTCTTGGCCTCACTGGGGATGTTGCATCATCTACTTGCCGTAGAAGAGAGAGTTGTTGACAATAGCGAAATTGGTGCCTAGGCTTCATCTAGAACTTGTGTCTCGCATCAACATGCAACATTAGTGTGTGATATCGAACCCATGATTTAGTTCAATATTTAATTGTATTTCTTCATAGAATTCCACAGAGCGATTTTGGCAGTCGCTAAGACCGTAGATACATCTGCAATGCCAAACCACACTCCGACAAATCCCCCTTGGACAGAACCCCTTGGACAGAACCCCTTGAACAAAACTCCTTGGACAGTACCCCCTTGGACAGAACCCCTTGGACAAAACTCCTTGGACAGAACCCCCTTGGACAGAACCCCTTGGACAGAACCCCTTGAACAGAACCCCTTGGACAAAACTCCCTTGGACAAAACCCCTTGGACAGTACCCCCTTGGACAGTACCCCCTTGGACAGAACCCCCTTGGACAGAACCCGTCATCGTACATACTAGACTCAAGAGAATGACTACAAGAATTAAACTGAATTCAGCTTGTATATATGGACATATACACTATATATATATATATATATATATATATATATATATATATATATATATATATATTATAATTATATATATATATATATATGTAATCAATTATATATATATATATATATATATATATATATATTATAATATATATATATATATATATATATATATATATATATATTATGTATATTTCAAAACCACTGCCTGTATACAAGCTAGCCTACATATGTAAGCAATTATTATTCTGGAATCTAAGCTCAAAATCTCAAAAAAGTGAGGCTCACTAAAGTTAAAGAAACAGTAAGAAGCAGGACATACAGGAATCATCGACAGAGTCCCAGATTAAAAAAACATTTCTTTTGGAAGATGGTTATATTATTAGATGACTTTAAAGTGATGGGAAGTTCATTGCAAATGGTGGGTGCAGCTACAGAAAAAACTTTGCGGAAGATAACTATATTTTCAGATGTTTTACAATGATTATGTGTGGTCATACATACCTGTCTAACGTGCTATGGTATGTGCCTCTTTTGCAGTATTACGCGAACGTTTGCATCGGGAAAGACAGAGAAGATGATTATGCAGTGTTTGCGAGACCTTGGCTTTCCCAGCGGCAAAGTGAGTGGTCCAAGAATGGAGGAGAATAGCGTCTAACATCTGTAAGGTTGAGGTGGTTTATGGGTGAATTATGGTTAGATAGTACTTACACAAATCTTCTGAGAATTAAATAATTGACAACTTAAACCAAAAGTGAAACCATGGCGTCATGTCAATAAATTGTCATTAATCTTGTTGAAGAATAAAAAATAGTAATAATCGCAAGGGACAAAATCGTTTCTGTGAAAATCTGCTGTGAAATGTCTTTTATCTTTGTTATAATAACTGGGAACACCTAATGAATAAGATTCCAATCAACATATCCCGTCTAAACAACATGCTGGACAAGTACAGTTCTGTCTCCCTCCCACCCGTCTAAACAACAAGCTGTACAAGTACAGTTCTGTCTCCCTCCCACCCATCTAAACAACAAGCCGTACAAGTACAGTTCTGTCTCCCTCCCACCCGTCTAAACAACAAGCTGTACAAGTACAGTTCTGTCTCCCTCCCACCCGTCTAAACAACAAGCTGTACAAGTACAGTTCTGTCTCCCTCCCACCCGTCTAAACAACACGCTGTACAAGTACAGTTCTGTCTCCCTCCCACCCGTCTAAACAACACGCTGTACAAGTACAGTTCTGTCTCCCTCCCACCCGTCTAAACAACAAGCTGTACAAGTACAGTTCTGTCTCCCTCCCACCCGTCTAAACAACAAGCTGTACAAGTACAGTTCTGTCTCCCTCCCACCCGTCTAAACAACACGCTGTACAAGTACAGTTCTGTCTCCCTCCCACCCGTCTAAACAACACGCTGTACAAGTACAGTTCTGTCTCCCTCCCACCCGTCTAAACAACACGCTGTACAAGTACAGTTCTGTCTCCCTCCCACCCTCTAAACAACACGCTGTACAAGTACAGTTCTGTCTCCCTCCCACCCGTCTAAACAACAAGCTGTACAAGTACAGTTCTGTCTCCCTCCCACCCATCTAAACAACACGCTGTACAAGTACAGTTCTGTCTCCCTCCCACCCGTCTAAACAACACGCTGTACAAGTACAGTTCTGTCTCCCTCCCACCCGTCTAAACAACACGCTGTACAAGTACAGTTCTGTCTCCCTCCCACCCGTCTAAACAACACGCTGTACAAGTACAGTTCTGTCTCCCTCCCACCCATCTAAACAACACGCTGTACAAGTACAGTTCTGTCTCCCTCCCACCCGTCTAAACAACAGCTGTACAAGTACAGTTCTGTCTCCCTCCCACCCGTCTAAACAACACGCTGTACAAGTACAGTTCTGTCTCCCTCCCACCCGTCTAAACAACACGCTGTACAAGTACAGTTCTGTCTCCCTCCCACCCGTCTAAACAACACGCTGTACAAGTACAGTTCTGTCTCCCTCCCACCCGTCTAAACAACACGCTGTACAAGTACAGTTCTGTCTCCCTCCCACCCGTCTAAACAACACGCTGTACAAGTACAGTTCTGTCTCCCTCCCACCCGTCTAAACAACACGCTGTACAAGTACAGTTCTGTCTCCCTCCCACCCATCTAAACAACAAGCTGTACAAGTACAGTTCTGTCTCCCTCCCACCCTCTAAACAACACGCTGTACAAGTACAGTTCTGTCTCCCTCCCACCCGTCTAAACAACACGCTGTACAAGTACAGTTCTGTCTCCCTCCCACCCTCTAAACAACACGCTGTACAAGTACAGTTCTGTCTCCCTCCCACCCGTCTAAACAACACGCTGTACAAGTACAGTTCTGTCTCCCTCCCACCCGTCTAAACAACACGCTGTACAAGTACAGTTCTGTCTCCCTCCCACCCGTCTAAACAACATGCTGTACAAGTACAGTTCTGTCTCCCTCCCACCCGTCTAAACAACACGCTGTACAAGTACAGTTCTGTCTCCCTCCCACCCGTCTAAACAACAAGCTGTACAAGTAGAGTTCTGTCTCCCTCCCACCCGTCTAAACAACACGCTGTACAAGTACAGTTCTGTCTCCCTCCCACCCGTCTAAACAACACGCTGTACAAGTACAGTTCTGTCTCCCTCCCACCCGTCTAAACAACAGCTGTACAAGTACAGTTCTGTCTCCCTCCCACCCATCTAAACAACACGCTGTACAAGTACAGTTCTGTCTCCCTCCCACCCGTCTAAACAACACGCTGTACAAGTACAGTTCTGTCTCCCTCCCACCCGTCTAAACAACACGCTGTACAAGTACAGTTCTGTCTCCCTCCCACCCATCTAAACAACACGCTGTACAAGTACAGTTCTGTCTCCCTCCCACCCGTCTAAACAACACGCTGTACAAGTACAGTTCTGTCTCCCTCCCACCCGTCTAAACAACACGCTGTACAAGTACAGTTCTGTCTCCCTCCCACCCGTCTAAACAACACGCTGTACAAGTACAGTTCTGTCTCCCTCCCACCCGTCTAAACAACACGCTGTACAAGTACAGTTCTGTCTCCCTCCCACCCGTCTAAACAACACGCTGTACAAGTACCGTTCTGTCTCCCTCCCACCCGTCTAAACAACACGCTGTACAAGTACAGTTCTGTCTCCCTCCCACCCGTCTAAACAACACGCTGTACAAGTACAGTTCTGTCTCCCTCCCACCCGTCTAAACAACACGCTGTACAAGTACAGTTCTGTCTCCCTCCCACCCGTCTAAACAACACGCTGTACAAGTACAGTTCTGTCTCCCTCCCACCCGTCTAAACAACCAGCTGTACAAGTACAGTTCTGTCTCCCTCTCACCCATCTAAACAACACGCTGTACAAGTACAATTCTGTCTCCCTCCCACACTCCATCTTGCATATCTGACAGTAGAAAACTTACTGATTTTAACTATCGCTATTCATCGCACGGTTTTGCATTTGATTTTATGACTTTCGGGTCCTTAACTTTCAAGTTGGACTATGAATCGATAGAAATAGTCCAACAACTTGCCTAGCGAGTGTGTCACGTTTTAGGCAAGAAATCACTCTTGCCATTGCCACAGCTCCTTTTGATCTCACACGCTAACTGCTCAGATCAGTCACTCCACGTTGAAGACACATGTTGCTCTCTGGCGACTACAGACTCCCATTAACGTCTCACCCAAGAGGACCATTTCACTGACTTTCTATGTGCCTGATTGAAATTGAAAAACCTTCGCTGTCAGTAGAATTGTTGTACGAATTTGTCCTTGTTGTGTGGGTAGATTGGCGTTGTGGTCTGCATGGCAGTTTGTGTTCACACCTGTCGTGCTGGTTGTGAGGAAATGACGTAGGTGACTGCGAACAATAAAAGTGTTGTGTAGTAGAGGTGTCAGTAATATGTTTCAGAATTGGCTGGAACTGGAGGTGTTAATAAAACCGTGATAATAATTCCAACCTTTTCAACTCGTAAATCTGCCAAGATTACAACAAGTCAAACCACTTAGGTACTCCAGTAACAAAATGTTCCTTCGGCCTCACGTATGACATAACTGAGTGAAAATGTGTGTTTGTGTGTACGTGTGTGTATGAGTTTTGTGTGATTGTGTGTTTGTATGTCTGGGTATGTGTTTATGCGTGTGTTTGTATGTGTGTTTGTGTGAAAACAGGATTTAATGTTTCGCACATGTGTGTGATAACAGTGTTTCATAGATAATTATAACATGATTTCAATTAATTATATTTATGTGGACACATGTTTATGTTTGCTGTTGTGTTTCAGAATGACGAAATAGAGAAGGAAGAGTTTACATTTGAGAAGTTTTATGAGTTGTACCACAAGATCTGTCCCCGCACAGACATAGAGGAACTATTCAAGGAATTGTGAGTCATTGGTTAGGTCAATGTTTGAAATAGGTCAGGTCACTGTTAGAAATGGATCAGGTCAGTATTTTAAGTAGGCCATTTCATGTTGCAACTAGGTCCAGGCAGTGCAGTCAACAATGTAAACAATTACATTATGTGTTATTATTAATAAAAAATTATTATTGTGGTTATATTTTAAACATGAAAACTACTTCATCTAAATGATTGATTCCAGCATATGTCAAACTGCCTATATATTAGGTGGATATATTGTTTATGATATTACTGCAGTGTTGTGTTATCATTAATATCACTCAGTTTACTTTTGCTGTTTTGTTTTTCCAGGACAAAAGGAAAACCCTACTTGTCAAATAAAGAATTGGTAGAATTTTTCAATGAGGTAAGGCCATAAACAGAGTAACCGATATTTCATTGTTTATTGAAAATGCTGTGGTATTTAATTCCACATATGTCACATGAGCAAAGTTGACAAGTTATTAGGTGTACTGACTGAATTGGTTCAAACTGAGTTGGATTGATGGGTACATGTCAACATGTACCACCAGTTATGTAGTTATTGTTATGTAGCATCCTCACATGCATATGTAATCTTGTTAGTACTAATCACATGATATTGACGGGGCTGTGTTTTCTTTGAGCTACCCAGAAGCTTCCGGTTTGTCGGGACATGGTTGTCCATATCAGCTGTAGATTAAGCATTCTGTTGTATTACATCCTTAGCCTCGATTAACCAGACTCCGTGAGGTGGCAGCATTCTTCAGCTTCTCAACTCCGCCTGGAATATTAATGGTCTGCCGATGTAACCGCCAGGGCGGTCTTACCCTAGATTATGGTAGAGATGCTGATTTGCTCTCAGGCCGAATTTAAAATAACAAATTAAGTAAGGATATCTAATACCATATTATGAAAACTATTCAAAATTAAACTATATTCACATAAATACAGATTTGCAGTTGTTTACGAAGCAGACTCTGTAAGGGGACAGCACTTTACCAGGATAACATTTATATTAAAAGCCCGCTTGGTGGCCAGACGGTCTTCTCAGCGAAGTTACACAGCCGAGCGATAGTCGGTTAAGTTAACATTGTATGTTGACAAATTGTAGGTTTGGCTGTCAACAAGTTGTACATTGATATGTGGACATGAGGTTGACAAGTATGTTGACACACAGTCAACATGTTGTATGTCGCTACAGTTGATATTTTGTGTGTTGACATGTAACTGACATGTTGTATATTGACAAATAATTAACATGTGTGTTGACACAACTTATTTGTTGTGTTAATAATAAGTAATATTAATAATAAAATATGTATATCGTGCCTGATCAATTAAACATTAATCTCGGGCGCTTTTCAAACATGTGCATATATATACATAAAATGACGTATTAAGAAATAAACACATAAAATATACATAAAATACAGTGACTAAGACATTAAAAAATAAATAAAATTTCATTAAAAATTCTTGTAAAATGTTAATACATAATTCATGTGTTGTACGTTGACGCACAATGACACTGACATGCTGTGGTTGCAGTGGCAAAGGGACGATCGACTCAACGAGATTCTCTTTCCGTTCTACGATGCGAAACGCGTGAGACAAATCGTTGACACGTACGAGACAGACGAACGTTACAAAGAAAAAAGTGAGACTAAATATAGCAAACAGACATATGGTATTTGACCCCACCCCCTGAAAAGACAGTAACCAGTATGATGGTATCACTTTATTAAAAAAATTAATCGATTCACAACTTATCATTTCTGTATTCTGAAAAATATGAACAGAATAACAATTAAAAAGTAAAAAATAAAATATTTAGAGAAATAAATAGGATATATAACTAACATTTTACAAAGTGCTTTTGCCCAACAAGTCCACATGGATCCTTTAGGCACACATGAACAATTGCAAATCTTTTGTTAATTACCCGTTTTCTATATAAATTAAAATGTGCAAAAAATCCATCAAATGTATCGCTACAATGATATCTGTAGATTTTTGTGCAATGAACCTGAAGATTGTAGTGCCACTTGTATCAAGAGATGTACCCAGATGTATAATGTTGATAAGAAAAAACATGTATAGTTTATGACGTGTGTAGCTTGATCGGGAGTGGAATATTACACAGTAATATTATGAGTGTACACATCACCAATGGGTTGCCAAATTATATTTATAAATACATATCAGTCATAGTATACCTTTTTAATGTTGCGGAATAAAGTTATTATTTACAAGATGACTTAGTTTTAAGAAAACGTCGACACCGTGCTTTATGAGAGCTGTCGTTTCCCGCGCCAGGCTGGCTGTCGGTGGACGGTCTGTGTCGCTACCTCATGTCTGATGAGAACGCGCCGGTCTTCCTCGACCGTCTGGACATCTACCAGGACATGGACCAGCCCCTTGCCCATTACTACATCAACTCCTCCCACAACACCTACCTCATCGGGCGCCAGTTCGGCGGCAAGTCCTCCGTAGAGATGTACCGCCAGGTCCTGCTCGCTGGATGCAGGTGGGTCACGTGACTGGTCACATGACCGGTCAGTGTCGCGCCTGTTCTAGTTATTTCTGTAGCTCTTCGCTCTACTGTTAAGTGACTAGTCTGTTAGAATGAATGTGGTCTTATGAGGTGGCATTCAACTAGTCGGCCTTTTTCACGATGTTATTGCCAAGCTCACCTTTCTATGCTAGCATTGTTTGTGGTCACTGCCAGGGTGATTGTTGTCCACCGAGGGACAACTTAGTTATGGTGTAGGGCTACACTGTTCTTATCAGCTAAACCCACAAAGTCTCGCATGCATTGCATTTGACCCAGGATCACCAGCACACTATATTCAACTGTAAATATTGTTAATTACTTACAGATAAGTAGGTTTTGAAAATGTAGTTGCGGGACAAGTGATTTGTTATGCGGATAAGTGAAATGTTTTTCTACTTGCCCTCAGGATAAGTAAACAATTGATGGATTACAAATCCTGTATAAACATATATATATATATATATATATATATATATATATATAATATATATAAAAAATTATATATAAAAAATGTATATATATATTATATGGTATATATATATATAAGTGTATATATATATATAATTATATTATAATATATATTATATATATATATATATAAAATGTATATATATATATATATATATATATATATATATATATATATATATATATATATATATATATATATGTATATATATATATATAATATATATATATATATATATATATATATTTTTAATAAATAAATTACATTTTTTTTATAAAAATTTTAGGTATATTTTATATAGAAAGAGTCCTATCTAAGTATTCCAGATAGGTTATGAGTTTTACAGGTGTATAAGTATTCTGGGACGGTTAGGACCAGGAACCATCATACCATAAGGCCTGTGCACGTCCTTTCAAGTATCCATCTACTGTCACTCATCTACTGTCACGTTTGTCTACTGTCACCCCTGTCTACTGTCAACCTCCCTCACTAAACCCTCCCATCTACTGTACACCCTCCCATTAGTCACACCCTCCCATCTACTGTCCCCTATAT
The DNA here is from genome assembly GCA_025642075.2 of Ridgeia piscesae. Taxonomy (NCBI): domain Eukaryota; kingdom Metazoa; phylum Annelida; class Polychaeta; order Sabellida; family Siboglinidae; genus Ridgeia; species Ridgeia piscesae. The sequence continues at coordinate 296,737 of JAODUO010000248.1, read as the reverse complement.
GTCACCTCCCATTACTGCACTAACTGCCAGCCCTCCCATCTACTGTCAACCCTCCCGTCTACTGTCACGCCCTCCTGTCTACTGTCACGCCCTCCCATCTACTGTCATGCCCCCCTGTCTACTGTCACGCCCTCCGTCTACTGTCAGCCCTCCTGTCTACTATCACGCCCTCCTGTCTACTTCACGCCCTCCTGTCTACTATCACGCCCTCCTGTCTACTGTCACGCCCTCCTGTCTACTATCACGCCCTCCTGTCTACTGTCACGCCCTCCTGTCTACTGTCACGCCCTCCTGTCTACTATCACGCCCTCCTGTCTACTGTCACGCCTCCTGTCTACTATCACGCCCTCCTGTCTACTGTCACGCCCTCCTGTCTACTGTCACGCCCTCCTGTCTACTGTCACGCCCTCCTGTCTACTGTCACGCCCTCCTGTCTACTGTCATGCCCTCCTGTCTACTGTCATGCCCTCCTGTCTACTGTCACGCCCTCCTGTCTACTGTCATGCCCTCCTGTCTACTGTCACGCCCTCCTGTCTACGACCACGCCCTCCTGTCTACTATCACGCCCTCCTGTCTACTGTCACGCCCTCCTGTCTACTGTCACGCCCTCCTGTCTACTATCACGCCCTCCTGTCTACTGTCACGCCCTCCTGTCTACTATCACGCCCTCCTGTCTACTATCACGCCCTCCTGTCTACTATCACGCCCTCCTGTCTACTGCCACGCCCTCCTGTCTACTGTCACGCCCTCCTGTCTACTGTCACGCCCTCCTGTCTACTGTCACGCCCTCCTGTCTACTATCACGCCCTCCTGTCTACTGTCACGCCCTCCTGTCTACTGTCACGCCCTCCTGTCTACTGTCACGCCCTCCTGTCTACTGTCACGCCCTCCTGTCTACTATCACGCCCTCCTGTCTACTATCACGCCCTCCTGTCTACTATCACGCCCTCCTGTCTACTGTCACGCCCTCCTGTCTACTGTCACGCCCTCCTGTCTACTGTCACGCCCTCCTGTCTACTGTCACGCCCTCCTGTCTACTATCACGCCCTCCTGTCTACTGTCACGCCCTCCTGTCTACTATCACGCCCTCCTGTCTACTATCACGCCCTCCTGTCTACTATCATGCCCTCCTGTCTACTATCACACCATCCTGTCTACTGCCACGCCCTCCTGTCTACTGTCACGCCCTCCTGTCTACTGTCACGCCCTCCTGTCTACTGTCACGCCCTCCTGTCTACTGTCACGCCCTCCTGTCTACTGTCACGCCCTCCTGTCTACTATCACTGCCCTCCTGTCTACTATCACGCCCTCCTGTCTACTGTCACGCCCTCCTGTCTACTGTCACGCCCTCCTGTCTACTGTCACGCCCTCCTGTCTACTATCACGCCCTCCTGTCTACTGTCACGCCCTCCTGTCTACTGTCACGCCCTCCTGTCTACTGTCACACCCTCCTTTCTACTATCACGCCCTCCTGTCTACTGTCACGCCCTCCTGTCTACTGTCACGCCCTCCTGTCTACTGTCACGCCCTCCTGTCTGCTGTCACACCCTCCTGTCTACTATCACACCCTCCTGTCTACTATCACGCCCTCCTGTCTACTGTCACGCCCTCCTGTCTACTGTCACACCCTCCTGTCTACTGTCACGCCCTCCTGTCTACTGTCACGCCCTCCTGTCTACTGTCACGCCCTCCTGTCTACAGTCACACCCTCCTGTCTACTGTCACGCCCTCCTGTCTGCTGTCACGCCCTCCTGTCTGCTGTCACGCCCTCTTGTTTACTGTCACGCTCTCCCGTCTACTGTCACGCCCTCCTGTCTGCTGTCATGCCCTACTTTCTGCTGTCACCCCATCCTGTCTACTGTCACTCAGATAATAATTGTAATACTTTAGTAGTGCATGTGTTCTTGAGAATTCAAGCTCAGAGACACAACAAACTAAATTATTTGGCATTATGGAAACAGGCAAAAGTCGTCATTGGAGCATGGAACTGCCGAAAATGTATGGTCAAAAAAGCAATTTCAAACAAATATGTTTTATGTTTTTTTTTACGAAAGGTGACTACAGTTTCAGAAGATTTAAATGCAACAGCGAGTTGATTCTAGATGGTTGGCGCACCCACAGAGAAATCACGTTTATCAATATTCAGCTTAGTTTTAGGGGCAAAAAGTTGTTTGGAAACGGATGACCTACCCCGGGTAAGCATCCTAGAGATATCAGAGAAATGTAGCAGATTAACCAATCCAAGTATGTCGGTTGTTGAGTAGAAAAAGTATGATATGTAACAGTAGCCAATTTAAATTTAATTTACTACACAACTGGAAGCAAAGGTAACTGCATAAGTTGCGGTAATGATTGTGAGAAATGGGGGTCATAAGTACCACACATGCTAAACAATTATTTATACGTTGGAGTTCAGATAAGATATACAAGCACAAATCCAGTGTTCGTGCAGGATCACATATTTTCCAGTCCCAACATTTTCCGATAGATAAACACATCGGTGTGCACACATATGTCTTAGAACGTTCACGTTGTACTGTACACTATTTATTTTAAACACATCCTATTTTGTACTGTCGTGCCTATTTTTTCACCTACACAGTACGACATGTCAGATACAACGTAGTCATGTTTTTATATCTGCAGGGTTCCACATTAATTAGTAGTCAACTCGACAGCCTATTTTGCATGTGTCCGCATGCAAAGTGTGAGTGATTCGATAAAAGATAAAGAGTTCATGTTCCTTTCATCCTCCTGTTTTTAGGTCACATGTGAGTGTTTATTTTGTGACAGGCATAATCACTCTTAGTTGTTGAGCAACTGACAACTTTATTGCTGATGAGATAAAAAGGGTGGAAAGGAGGTTTTTCTTTTGCTTTTCTATCATGTCATACCATACATTATCTTACAACATTATGGCCACACAGGTATATTTATTTAAAAAAAATTAAGTTGTAATTTAAATATGTCTGGAGAAGTCAGTTTGTTTATGTGATAGCCTGCCACTTTCAAAGACGTGGCCTCAGCAGTGAGGCTGTGGTGGCTTCGGACATGAGGCCATGGCCTCTAGTGTGAGGCCATGGTGACAGTGGACTGACATCAGAAGCTCACTCCTATTAGGTCATACCTGTCCACTTACCAACCAATGCTGTGCAGGGCGGATTTGAATGGCAGTTTGGTGATTTTGTTAAACATTGAAATTTTAAATTTAGCCTTGCTTTAACGCATCGAGTGCTGCCACACATGGCTGAAGAATAGGCCCCTGGCCTCCTTCCCCGCATTCGTGAACTCATTTTATATCCCAGTTCATCTTTAATGTATCCATAAATGTTAGTTAATGTCCCTAAATGATTATATGTATGTAGATGTGGCTTTGGAAGTTCTCTAGGTTTATGCACGTAGAACCAAAATGGTAAGAGAGGTTTCCATGGCAACAGTTGTTCCTTTGTAGGACGTCATTTACGCAATCCGTGACACAGCATTTGTGACGTCCGACTATCCTGTGATACTGTCCTTCGAGAACCACTGCAGGTTAGTGGCGCCACCTACTGGCACTGGTGTAGTTTTACTGCTTTAGATGTCGCCCACCAGGTGGATGTTTTTGCTTTATGAACTAACAAAGTGCCTGTGACATCACATAAAATCTTAGCTGAGCTGCCTGTCAGTGTCTGTTTACTGGTAATTACTTCTACATCCATGTGACAGGGATTTTCTTGTGAAATGAGCACTACAAAATCTGTGGCTGCAAGTGGAACCTTCAGATGTTATCTCTGATTGACAGGGAATTAATTACAATAAATGATGGATTTTGATGATACATTGAAATCATAATATTATATATTGATGTCATAACGCACATGTGAACACATGTACATATGCATGCACACGCATTTGCACACATACACATTTGCATACATATACACACATATGCTCAAGCACACACTCACACACGCACACGCGCACGCGCACGCGCACAGCACGCGCACGCAACACCACACCACACACACACACACACACACACACACACACACACAAACACACACACACACACATTCACAATCACACACCCACAAACACACACATTCACATACATATACACACATACATTCACAAACACACACACTCACATACATACACACACGCATACACACACAAACACAGACACATACACGGGTGCAGTATTTATTACCTATTTGGCTCCATGCAAATTTTACAGTTTTGTCATACGTCAGAAAAGAATACGATGTGCGTGTCCATCAGTTAACCATCCAAACAGTTAATCAGTCAGTTTTGCAGTCTAGTGTTTGTTGATGACGTTTTCTATGATGACATGTTCTGTGATGACGTATTCTATGATGACATGTTCCCTGATTCAGTTATGATATTTTCTATAATGACGTGTTTCATGGTGACATGTTCTGTGATGACATGTTCTATGATGACATGTTCTATGATGACATGTTCTATGATGACATGTTTCATGATGACATGTTCGTGATGACATGTTCTGTGATGACATGTTCTATGATGACATGTTCTATGATGACATGTTCTATGATGACATGTTCTATGATGACATGTTTCATGATGACATGTTCTATGATGACATGTTCTATGATGACATGTTCTGGGATGACATGTTCTGTGATTACATGTTCTATGATGACATTAGATGACATGTTCTATGATGACATGTTCTGTGATGACATGTTCATGATGACATGTTCTGTGATGACATGTTCTGTGATGACATGTTCTATGATGACATGTTCTGTGATGACATGTTTCATGATGACATGTTCTGTGATGTCATGTTCTGTGATGTCATGTTCTGTGATGACATGTTCTATGATTACATGTTGTATGATGACATGTTCTATGATGACATGTTTCATGATGACATGTTCTGTGATGATCATGTTTCTATGATGACATGTTCTGTGATTACATGTTCTATGATGACATGTTCTATGATGACATGTTCTGGGATGACATGTTCTGTGATTACATGTTTCATGATGACATGTTCTGGGATGACATGTTCCGTGATGACATGTTCTATGATTGACATGTTCTATGATGTCATGTTCTGTGATGCGTTTCTGATGACATGTTCTATGATGACATGTTCTATGATGACATGTTCTATGATGACATGTTTATGATGACATGTTCTGTGATGTCATGTTCTGTGATGACATGTTCTATGATTACATGTTGTATGATGACATGTTCTCTGATGACATGTTCTATGATGACGTCATCTTGTGTTCCCAGCAAGCCTCAGCAGTATAAGATAGCGAAGTACTGTGAAGACGTCCTGGGAGATCTCCTGCTTACCAAACCACTCACCGACTTCCCGGTGAGTACACTAGCTCCACCTAGTGAGTAACAAAATGGTTGGCCTCCCGGTGGCCATATAAAATATTTATGAACTGTGAATTTGTTGGGGATATTATCATTAGATCAGTCCACGATGAAAACAACATTGGAATAACAGATAATGTTTGAAAGAAGTGTAACTGTAATGGCATTGAACTGGAACAGTAGAAATTTAGAGTTTGTTCAGGTTTTTGTCTGAATTATGCACTGCAGAATCCGTTTCAGCATTCTCTTATTGGACAGTGTATTTTATGCTCTTCTAATGTAGTGATATGGTTTCTTGGTTCATGTTATTTAGTAAATTATTTACCTCTCAAGAAACCTTTTTGTAGTCTGCGTATATTTTGACAGTCTTCTCCAGCGGGTTGAATTTCACAGTCGTGTCATGTGAAATTCAGCCCGCTTATAAGGCTGTGAGATGCAGCCGAAATGTACGCAGAACGCAAAAAGGTTTCTTGAGAGGTTAATAATTTACGAAATATTTTATAGTCTTTACTAACATAATTGATCCTCTGTGATTGGTGAATGATCTTACGAGACATGCCTCATTTTCAGCTTGAGCCAAATGTTCCACTGCCTTCTCCAAATCAGCTGCGACGTAAGATACTCATCAAAAACAAGAGGCTGAAGCCAGAGATGGAGAAAAGTAAGAGTTCTCTCACATTGTCGGTTGCCATGCACCAAGGCAGCTGAAGCCAAGTGGAGGCTTTAATGGCGGAACCTGAGAAACAACTTGTGTTTCATACTCGTAACGTTGCATTCTGATGTTGTCCATTAAAAAAATTCAAATTTACCGTGGATCAACGTGCCCCATTCTTTGAATGTTAGTGTCTGGACATTGTATACACCCAGGCATTAATAAGCAATCTTAAGATAATGCACTGCAAAAAGATGAAAAATCATCCACATGTCGTAGGTTTAGCATTTTGCTGGCCAGCCGTGGCAACCTGTGATGTGGAGACGTGTAATTTATCTTATATGATAAATACATCGAATGCCAAAGTGTAATTATGTTACAAGTTGTACATCAACACTCAGAGTACGTTTTCATAAGGCTTAAATAACTGTTTTTACTTTTATTCAATGTTTTTGTTGGTAACAAAATAATTACGTTATTCCCACTGTGTTTACAGTGTGTGTAGTTTACCCGTTTCAATCTGTATCATTGCCAAGAGAGAAACAAACAATTATCGTTAGGTTCCAATCATTTTAATGATTCTTTGCTTCAGATGAATGAAATACAAACCACAGTTAGTGAAACTGATGTTGATGAAAAGGGTGTGTGTAAACTATAATGAATCGATGCATGCTTGAAAGACGCAAGAAGTCATGTGACTGTTGTCCACTGATAGCAG
>JAODUO010000248.1:262500-285000 GCA_025642075.2 Ridgeia piscesae | reverse complement strand
ATACTGGTCCATCGCACTTCAAATCCCTGAACATACAGATATCAGTAAGTACCCCATGGCCAGTCCTATTATAAGTGACCACATGACCTGAATGCACGTCCCGTTATATAGTATAAGAATACATGTGACACTCTGTCGTTGTCCTCCTCTAGATGTGACATACACAGATGATGCACATCCCGAGGTAAATGACTTCAAGTCGAAGCAAGCAAGTATCAAGATCTCGGGCAACAAGGTAAGTCAGGAGAGATGATAGACAGGTCGCAACGGTGCATTTTGGTGGTGCGGACACTTGATGAAAGGGCAACGTTTAAGTTTTACAGTGTTACCCTGGCCATCTGCATAAGTGAAACTGTCACAAAGTTACAAGTGGTTTTACACCTGAAGAAATGAAGAAATAAAACTTGTAAACATCAAAGTAATTCCGTAATTCCAAATTTAGATCGATACCAAATTTTATTTTTGTAAACAATCAGGCAAGAAACGACGATTGTTTTCTTCAACCCATGCGAGTAAATTTTGGTTTTCCACAATTTTGCCAAATGTTTTAACATAATTCCAAATTCGGATTGATTAAACTTTTCATTTTTTGTAAATAATAATACAGAAAAACGGTGATTTTTTTTCTATTTTCTTCTTCGCCTTTTCCCACTAGGAATGTTCTGTCTGTTTTTTTCACTACAGCGACTTAATTTTGTTTTCCATCATTTTGACAAACATTCCAAACGTTCGAAACCGTTGCTGCCTGTTACATGTGAGCGGGTAACCATACCGATCTTGAGAACTGAGTCGCAGCGGTGGCGACACGAGTAAGTGGGGGGTAAAGGCGTGGCGTGTGAATCTCGTTTTGCAGATGTCTCACAACGAGACGTGGACCGAAGCTGACGACTTGACATGTCTTCCACAGGGGAGTTTGACAGCGGAAGAGGAGGCCGCGCTCATGACCAACTACCACTACACCGGCGCCACCACCAACATACATCCCTACCTGTCCGCCATGGTCAACTACACGCAACCGGTCAAGTTCCAGGGCTTCGACGTTGCCGAGGGTAAGTCAAACTACACGCTGTCCAGTTCCACGGGTTTTGTTGTCATCGAGGGTAAGTGAAGGTACATGCTGTCAGGTTTTAGGGTTTTTTAAATCATCAAGGGTAAGTCAAGTTCCATACTTAATAACTTTTAAGTCATCGGGGGTAAGTCAAGCTACAAGTTCTGGGGTTTTTAGTCATTGAGGGTAAGTCAGACTACATCATGTTCCAGGGTTTTTAAGTCATTGTGGGTAACTAAAACTATGTATTGTCAAGTTCCAGGGTTTTGATATAATTGAGGGTAAATAAAACTACACACTGACAAGTTCCAGGGTTTTGATGTTTGTAAGTACGTATAAGTTAACATAGTGCAGAATACATTGAGAGGGGTTTTCGTCGTCAACATGTAACATGGATAACATACAGTGTTACAACAGTGTCGCCATCTAGCGAGTGGATCATTAGTGCACGTTGACTGAAATAGGCAGGTAATAGCCTTTATTTTCTCGATCATAACAGTGGAATGTGTCGCACCATATATTGGTTGTGGGGGGGAGCAGAGGGTGAACCAAGCGGAACATTTTTGTTTGTGACCTTGTTGTACCATCCCTGTGCGTCAATTCAGTGGAGTTCTTGGGTCACAATTTTAAATGGTACTTACCTCCGTCATTGCTACATTGGACTTGATTTGTTGTGCAATCAAGAGGTCCCGTTGGTGTTGATTCATAGATGTTTTTATTAATTTGGAGCATGGGGGTATAAGTAAACACAATTTCAAAACTGCATTTTTGCAGGTGATTACTATTTCCCCCAAGTAAGACAAGTTAACGCTGTCAGGGTGGGGCAAAGATAGTAAGATATAAATACACTAGAATTTCCTGTTGACACAGAACATGAAATATTGTTTACGTAAGTATGTTAAATGGATAAACAGGTTTTTCTGTTGTAATAGTTGAACACAGCTGTAGATGTCTGTGTCACATTGTATCTTTACTTCTTTATCTGTTTCTCATAACAAATGTTTCTTTGTTGTAGAACTTAAGATTTATTATCACATGTCGTCATTCAACGAGTCCGTCGCCCTCATCTATCTGAAACAACAAGCGATAGAACTAGTCAAGTATCCTTGCGCAAGGTCATGATGAAGGTCACACTGACCTCCTGAAGGTTATCTGATGCACATCATATTTTAGTTTACACAATGTATGTAAATCTTGAAGGAGGCATTCAGTAAAAATGCTGCGTGTTAGTATTGTAAAATGTATAGAAATTAACTGATCAGTTTCCAAAGGTTTAGCAAAAAGTATGCTCCTTTTCTGATTTGATGTATTTCTTTAATTTTTTCAGGTACATGCTTTCATACTGTGACAGTGTAACTGGGAGCATGATAGATTTCTTTAAATCTGGTCACATTAAAATTTGACTTCTTTGTGAAAAACATCGCTTTGTTGCGTTATCAAGATCAATGAGAGTGCTCTCAGTGCTTCTCTTCTGTCAGTTCGTCCTCACTTGACTGCTTGTGACATTTCCTTAATCATGAGTTATAATAAACGCCAAATGAGTCGAATCTACCCCCGGGGCGGCCGAGTAGACTCCAGCAACTATCTACCCCAGGTGAGAACATAGGGCGATGCAGGCGTAGCTTTTCTACAGATGTCAGTCACTCTGATAGTCAGTCAATCAGTCAGACCGTCAATCACTCAGTCAGATAGTCAGACAGTCAGTCACTCAGCCACTCAGTCAGACAGTTAGACACACAGTCAGTCGGTCACTCAATTAATCAGTCAGACAGTCAGTCAATCAGACACACAGTCAGTCAGTCACTCAGTTAATCAGTCAGACTGTCAGTCAGACAAACAGTCAGTCAGTTAATCAGTCAGACAGTCAGTCAGTCTGTCTATCAGACACACAGTCATTCAGTTAATCAGTCAGTCACTCAGTCAGACAGTCAGTCATTCAGTCAGACACAGAGTGATACAGCTGTATACACTTATCCTGTATCACTAACCCACCCACTCACACTAACATCTGCATCATCATCATCTCGTGTGTGTGTGGTTGTAGATCTTCTGGAACGCCGGCTGTCAGATGGTGTCCCTCAACTTCCAAACTCCGGACCTGGCGATGCAACTTAACCAGGGCAAGTTTGAGTACAACAACAACTGTGGGTAAGAAAAACCTCACTGCAGCCTGAAGCGGTCTCCATCTTTGTTTGCAGGCTTCATGATATGTCAATCATGTAGTCAATTTATAAGTTTCAAATATATAGAATGATCAAGTCAAAAACAATCGGTACAAAGTTACGATTTACAGACACGGAAAACAAATGAAATTGTATGTAAGGAAATATTAAAAGAAAATTGTAAAGGAATAAATGTGAAGTAATAGATTTGTAACTATCTACACCAAAATCTCAAAAATAAGGTGTGATAGTTATATTTCATTGAATTAATATTTTAATACGTGTGATCTTCTCACCTGCTGTATGGTCATTTGTCAGCTGCAGGTAAAAACTTGCCAAGCGAAATGTGTTTTAGTCCACCAGAGGAGTCATCTAAGACAATGCAGCCATCTTTGAAATAAAATAATAAATCATGCTGAATAGTAAATATGTGAGTAGAAATGATATAAAGTTGGAATTATTTGATTTTACAGGTATTTGTTGAAGCCGGATTTCATGCGAAGACCTGACCGCACATTTGACCCGTTCTCTGAAAGTCCAGTAGATGGCGTTATTGCAGCAATGTGTAGTGTCAAGGTAATATACTCAAGTGTTCAGCGTTTAGTATTTTGGCTGTTGAGAAAAGTTTCAGCTGAAGTTTCAGTAATATTTGTAAATTAAATACCCAAGCAATTGTTTTATTTTAATTCATGTTTACTTTATGAATTTACCTTCAGCAGTACTTTCAATTTTTTTCATAAATTGTAGTAAGGATGGGACGAATATTTGATTTGTATTAAAAATTTCGAATATTCTAATGTTTTCCTGTTATTCGATTTGATTCAAAATTATAAAAATCGCAGCTATATAAATGAATGTCGCTTGAATATTTGTTCTTTCATGTCCCCCACCGCAAAATCGGTCCCAGGCGATTTTTAACTTACTGACTTAACTATGAAAAAGACTACAACCATCATATATCATATATGTATACATATACACACTAGGTTCCAAAATAAATCACTAACATTACATAAACAAATAAACTTCACAAAATAAACTCCCATAAAACTCGCTGGCAATGCGGTGTTATCCGTGGCTGCTACGCGTAGCTTACTGTAAAGATCAGGCTCATGTTAGCTTACTGTTAGCTTACTGGTAGTTTTAGTTAGGGCTACAGTTGCTTTAGGGTTAGCATACAACTGGAATGTGTGAAGGTAACTTATTTGGCGATGCCTGCCGTAAATTACCGATGTTACGGTAATCACCGAGCTATGCATAGCCGCCGTAGACCCCGTAGATCATGTCGAGTTTTGCGTGAGTTTCCTTTTTTTATTTTATTCTTTACAGGAATGTAAATGGTTTTATTATGTAACCTAGTGTGTGTATATGCACATAAGATATGTGATGATAAGTTTGGCGGCTGTAAGAAGTCGTTTTCATGGTTAGGTCAGAAAGTAAACAAAAGGATTGATGTGTATGGCCACGATACTGACAACTCCAGCAGACTTGTGCCCATGGCCACGGGATGACGCCGTGTCCCGGCAAGAAATCTCGACACCTTTCAGTCGAATTTGAAGCCACTAAATATATGTATTCGATTCGATCTTCGATTCATATTTGAAATTTTGCGGATATTTGATTAGGTATTCGATTCGATTCAAATTAAATTCCAAATTTGTCCAATCCTTAAATTATAGCTCATACATTGAGGATGCCGCGGCTGTTAGTTTTTTCCATAATTTGAAACATTTTGGTGCAGACAAAATTTTTAAAACTTCTGATGACCTTGAAACTGTTTGACCTTGACTTTTCCATAGGTGATATCTGGTCAGTTTCTGTCGGACAAGAAGATAGGGACGTACGTGGAGGTGGACATGTACGGGCTGCCCACAGACACCATCAGGAAAGAGTTCAGGACCCGCATGGTCCCCAACAATGGTCTCAATCCTGTGTACAACGAGGAACCCTTTGTCTTCAGGAAGGTGCTTACTTACCACATTTGTAATCACCCTTTAGGACACTTACTGTTTCTAAAAGACTTAGCAGTGTGTAATGTTAATGTGACTTTGTGACACTGCCCTTTCACTTTCTTCTATCTTCTTTTGTGTTTTCATTCCTGTTTCTTTTCTTCCTTTCTTTTATACTCTTTTTCTTTCCTTTCTCTTTCTTTCCTTCTTTCTTTCTTTGTCTTTACTTTCTTTTTCTCTCCTTTTTCTTTTCTTTCTCATTTCTCTTTCTTTCTATCCTTTTCGTTGAAATGATGACTGCTGGAAGAATTTGTGTTCAGAAATGGCAGCGTTCCTGCTAATAATAGTTTATTTTAACAAAGAAATGTAATATATTTAAGGTGTGACGTAAATATTGTATATGTTTTCACCACCAGGTGGTGCTGCCGGACTTGGCGGTGCTGAGAATTGCGGTGTATGAGGAGACGGGTCGTCTGATTGGTCAGAGGATCCTACCACTAGATGGCCTGCAGGCAGGTTAGTCCGGTGTCCAGTTTACCCTGTATGTTTATTATCTCAAGTTACCCTGTCGTCTGGGTGATGTACAGTAGTTCCCCCTTCACCGGACCCTCTGACGAGTGGACACCTGCTCTGTCGGGACACTATCTCAATGTACGAACTGTTCTACCATGTTAATGTCCCTCTGATGAGGGGACACCTGGTGGACGCAGACAGCGGACAATATATTTTGGTTTTCTTTGCCTGCTAAGGCGGACATCAAGCATTAATTAACAAAAAATCGGTCAAAATATTTTATTTACAAAATGGCGGCGGACGGAGCAGCAAATCTCCCCGTTTTCTATGAACCAAACACAAACAAATTCTACCTAATTTACCCAACTGGGTGTGGATAATTTGTTTTATTTCTGGCTGGCTATTGTCTTGCGTGTTTTTCTGCATCACCGGACAATGGGAATGCCTGTTAACTAATTGCAATCGAGTCTGAGGCTGAGCTAATGCTCAATCACAGTCACAGACACTGGCAGTGCGGACAACAAACTGAACAATGCCCTGAATTGGAGTTATTTAAATCACTTCTTATTTTGATGACTGAGCATTGAAGGCAGTCTAATAAATACCTAGGTGCAATGCCTACCCCTTGCCTGTCGCTCCCGCGAACAGCTTCGATACCCTTTTATTGCCCATTGGATACGTTCCAAGCTTGTAGAACGAAGTGCAATCCATTCACATCTATACAAATAATGTCCATCCAACCATCTACACTACATGTGTATGTTTTTAAATGTATGTACTTGTTTGCTAAACATTATTATTTGAGAATATTAGACATGTAAATGAAAAACACATTCTTGTTATTATCAACAGACGAAAGCATGCTGATTTAAATGTCTCCCATCATGCCTCTGTCACTGTGGCTTAGTTTGGCTCACACAAAATAAATGCCATGTTCAAGTTTTACATGTAAAGATTATGTTAGTTGTGTAATAAAATATCATATAGATGCTGTTGCTTTTTATGCAAAATATTCTTTGCAATGTATGATATGTTTTCAGAAGTTGAAAAAAATTACTATGCTAATATTATAGCTAGAACACAAGTAAATTACTTAACATTATTTATTGATATATAACCATGACTTCTTTTTAAAACAACAAATTGGAACATACATTTTATATGAGATTAACAGGGATTTTTTATATTTGGGATATTAAGACTGGTAAATGAAACATTTTTGTTAATGTCTTTTCCTTTTTTGTAACATTATTCACATTTATGGTTAAAAACTTCTCTGTGAAAATGGTGCGCACACTTAGCGTATAGAGCCAAAAACAGCGACTCAAAAATTCTGTCCCTCCAATGAGGGGACACCTGCAATGTAGGGACACTTGCTTGGATACAGGAGTGTCCACTGAAGAGAGGGACTACTGTAGTACTAAATTGTCTAGGCACTCATCAGAATTTATTTCTATGCTGAAGTGGAAATATATTACAATTGGAAATAAATTACAATGTGGACAGTGATTGTAGAATATTACATACTGAAATAGCATTGCTATGTCTGTCTGTCTGTCTGTCTGTCTGTCTGTCTGTCTGTCTGTCTGTCTGTCTGTCTGTCTGTCTGTCTGTCTGTCTGTCTGTCTGTCTGTCTGTCTGTCTGTCTGTCTGTCTGTCTGTCTGTCTGTCTGTCTGTCTGTCTGTCTGTCTGTCTGTCTGTCTGTCTGTCTGTCTGTCTGTCTGTCTGTCTGTCTGTCTGTCTGTCTGTCTGTCTGTCTGTCTGTCTGTCTGTCTGTCTGTCTGTCTGTCTGTCTGTCTGTCTGTCTGTCTGTCTGTCTGTCTGTCTCTCTGTCTGTCTGTCTGTCTGTCTGTCTGTCTGTCTGTCTGTCTGTCTGTCTGTCTGTCTCTGTCTGTCTGTCTGTCTGTCTGTCTGTCTGTCTGTCTGTCTGTCTGTCTGTCTGTCTTTGTCTGTCTGTCTGTCTGTCTGTCTGTCTGTCTGTCTGTCTGTCTGTCTGTCTGTCTGTCTGTCTGTCTGTCTGTCTGTCTGTCTGTCTGTCTGTCTGTCTGTCTGTCTGTCTGTCTGTCTGTCTGTCTGTCTGTCTGTCTGTCTGTCTGTCTGTCTGTCTGTCTGTCTGTCTGTCTGTCTGTCTGTCTGTCTGTCTGTCTGTCTGTCTGTCTGTCTGTCTGTCTGTCTGTCTGTCTGTCTGTCTGTCTGTCTGTCTGTCTGTCTGTCTGTCTGTCTGTCTGTCTGTCTGTCTGTCTGTCTGTCTGTCTGTCTGTCTGTCTGTCTGTCTGTCTGTCTGTCTGTCTGTCTGTCTGTCTGTCTGTCTGTCTGTCTGTCTGTCTGTCTGTCTGTCTGTCTGTCTGTCTGTCTGTCACCATATTGCTGTTTGTCCATGCAGGTTATAGACACATCTCACTTCGCACTGAGGGAAACTTTCCCCTGTCCCTCCCGACTGTCTTCTGCCTCATCATCCTCAAGACATACGTCCCTGATGGATACGGAGGTGAGTGTCTTCTACATCCCTACAGTACTTGGAGATTCACCGTCTGCGTGTCACCTCATAAAACTGAGTCATCCTGGTACAGTGGCTAGAACATCAAGTGCTCAAATATATGGTTGTAGATAGTGGTGGACATATGTGAATAAATATTATGTGTGTATAATTGCAGCATAGCTTAATTCTTTCCAGATGTATTGAGGCAGTGGAGCAGTTTTAGTTTCCTGAGGACAGGATGCTGTATTATATAAGAACTTACCTGAGGTTGCAGAATGTGTATGTGTGATATATCTGTGTGCTTGCAGACTTTGTAGATGTATGTTTACAGATTTTGTGAATGCCCTGTTGTATGTTTCCTAGACTTTGTGGTTACCCTGTTGTTGTATGTTTACTTATTTCGTGAATGTTCTGTCTTTGTTTATTTCCATACTTTGTGGACATCCTGTCTTTGTATGGTTCCAGACTTTCCAGACTTTGTATGTTTCCTGACTTTGTGGACACCCTGTCTTTGTACGTTTCCATACTTTGTGGACATCCTGTCTTTGTATGTTTCCAGACTTTCCAGACTGTATGTTTCAAGACTTTGTGGACGCCCTGTCTTTGTATGTTTTCAGACTTTGTGGACACCCTGTCTTTGTACGTTTCCATACTTTGTGGACATCCTGTCTTTGTATGTTTCCAGACTGTATGTTTCCAGACTTTGTGGACATCCTGTCTTTATGTTTCCAGACTTTGTGGACACCCTCTCTTTGTATGTTTCCAGACTTTGTGGACGCCCTGTCTGCGCCCATCCAGTTCATGACCCAGGCAGAGAAGCGGGCGAAGCAGCTGCAGGAGATGGGCATTGAGGAGGCGGACCTGGCGGAGGCGGGCAACGTTGTGTGTACGAACAAGAAGGAGCCACACAGGAACAGTGACTCGAAGCCCAACTACAGCACACAGATATCTGAGAAGGAGAAAGGTGAAGAGTGCTGTATGAGCATCAGTCCTCACTCAGCACATTTATCTCACTTTCTGTAGTTACACTGCAACTTGCAGCTGTCTTTGTCAGACCATATACCTTTGTATCCCTTTGTGGACCAACGTTGTTATTCAAAACAGTTTTGTCACTGGTCAGTGGCCCCCAACTGTCTCAGCCATGGCTTGGGCCTCTAGGCATGGACCTGGTTGCACTTGAGGAGGTCATAATAAACACATGAAACCTTTTAACAAATGTCAGCTCAGTTCATGTTATCTGTAGTTTCCACATCGAGATCACTAAGTCTTGTGTGTCTTTTATTCTCCACTAACCTGATCTTCTCTTGTAGCTCACATGTTGTTTGTCCTGTGTTTGTGTCTTGTAGAGGACATGTTGTTCGTCCTGTGTTTGTGTCTTGTAGAGGACATGTTGTTCGTCCTGTGTTTGTGTCTTGTAGAGGACATGTTGTTCGTCCTGTGTTTGTGTCTTGTAGAGGACATGTTGTTTGTCCTGTGTTTGTGTCTTGTAGAGGACATGTTGTTTGTCCTGTGTTTGTGTCTTGTAGAGGACATGTTGTTTGTCCTGTGTTTGTGTCTTGTAGAGGACATGTTGTTTGTCCTGTGTTTGTGTCTTGTAGAGGACATGTTGTTCGTTCTTTGTTTGTGCCTTGTAGAGGACATGTTGTTTGTCCTGTGTTTGTCTTGTAGAAGACATGTTGTTTGTCCTGTGCTTGTGTCTTGTAGAGGACATGTTGTTTGTCCTGTGTTTGTGTCTTGTAGAGGACATGTTGTTCGTTCTGTGTTTGTGTCTTGTAGAGGACATGTTGTTCGTCCTGTGTTTGTGTCTTGTACAGGACATGTTGTTTGTCCATGTGTTTGTGTCTTGTACAGGACATGTTGTTTGTCCTGTGTTTGTGTCTTGTAGAGGACATGTTGTCCGTCCTGTGTTTGTGTCTTGTAGAGGACATGTTGTTTGTCCTGTGTTTGTGCCTTGTAGAGGACATGTTGTTTGTCCTGTGTTTGTGTCTTGTAGAGGACATGTTGTTTGTCCTGTGTTTGTGTCTTGTAGAGGACATGTTGTTTGTCCTTTGTTTGTGTCTTGTAGAGGACATGTTGTTTGTCCTGTGTTTGTGTCTTGTAGAGGACATGTTGTTTGTCCTGTGTTTGTGTCTTGTAGAGGACATGTTGTTTGTCCTGTGTTTGTGTCTTGTAGAGGACATGTTGTTTGTCCTTTGTTTGTGTCTTGTAGAGGACATGTTGTTTGTCCTGTGTTTGTGTCTTGTAGAGGACATGTTGTCCGTCCTGTGTTTGTGTCTTGTAGAGGACATGTTGTTTGCCCTGTGTTTGTGTCTTGTAGAGGACATGTTGTTTGTCCTGTGTTTGTGCCTTGTAGAGGACATGTTGTTTGTCCTGTGTTTGTGCCTTGTAGAGGACATGTTGTTTGTCCTGTGTTTGTGCCTTGTAGAGGACATGTTGTTTGTCCTTTGTTTGTGTCTTGTAGAGGACATGTTGTTTGTCCTGTGTTTGTGTCTTGTAGAGGACATGTTGTTTCAGTCTTGTAGAACACATGTTTATCACTTGTAGAGGACGTCTTGTTTGACACAATCACGCCGGAGCTGCTGCGGACAGACAAGATGTTCCTGAAGCTGCTCCGGAAGCAGCAACGAGAGCTGGAGCTGCTGAAGAAGAAGCACGGCAAGGAGAAGTCAGTCATCCTGAAGCAGCATTGCACCGTCATTGACCGCATGATGGCCTCGCACGACCGTGATAAGCAAGGCCATGAAAAGATCCTTGAGAAGGCCATCAAAAAGAAGGGGTCAGTGCAGCTAAACTCCACGCTGTGGTCCCTTTACCTGGGGACCATTTCAGTAAGATAATTTTATCATTAATTAAGCAAAAATCCGTTGTTAAATTAAACGAATTTGAAAATAGAATATCCATTACAGTTTCACGTAGGACATTATTACCATGACACACTGATGCGTCAAGGTGTTGACAGTTTTCGGTAATTCAAGATCACTGATGAAGATCAAAATTGATTTGAAAGTGTAACGTTAGGTTTAAGAGCTCGTAATAACATTTATGAAATGGTCCTGTCTGTCATCACTGTGACAACTCACTGTCTTGTCTTGCACCTGCACTCAACTGTCACATAATAGTTGACATTGTTGTTTTTCATTTTCCAGGGACTGGGTCAAGTTATCCAATGGTCATTCGAGGTTATAATTTGTAATTGGTTACATATCATGTTTTATCTTAAGGTTGAACTATTGGAAGTGTAGGAGTATGTCGTGGTGACAGTGCCTGGTGGTTACACTTGTCTTGTTATTGACAGGGAGAGAAACTGCAACGACCTGAAAGTGGAGACAGAGAACAGGGTGAAGTCTCTCGTGAACGACCACAAGGCCAAGGTGAGAGGCCAGTCTACATGTAGCATCACCTGTAGCATCACCTGTAGCATCACATGTAGCATCACCTGTAGGATCACCTGTAGCATCACCTGTAGGATCACCTGTAGCATCACCTGTAGCATCACATGTAGGATCACATGTAGCATCACCTGTAGCATCACCTGTAGCATCACCTGTAGCATCACCTGTAGCATCACCAGTTGGATCACCTGTAGCATCACCTGTAGCATCACCTGTAGGATCACATGTAACATCACCTGTAGCATCACCTGTAGCATCACCTGTAGCATCACCTGTAGCATCACCTGTAGCATCACCAGTTGGATCACCTGTAGGATCACCTGTAGCATCACCTGTATCATCACCTGTAGCATTACCTGTAGCATCACCTGTAGCATTACCTGTAGCATCACCTATAGCATTATATGTAGCATCACCTGTATCATCACTTGTAGCATTACATGTAGCATTACCTGTAGCATCACCTGTAGCATTACATGTAGCATCACCTGTAGGATCATATGTAGCATCACCTGTAGGATCATATGTAGCATCACCTGTAGCATCACCAGTTGGATCACCTATAGGATCACCTGTAGCATTACATGTAGCATCACCTGAAGGATCATCTGTAGGATCACATGTAGCATCACCTGTAGCATCACCTGTTGTTTTTCATTTTCCAGGGACTGGGTCAAGTTATCCAATGGTCATTCGAGGTTATAATTTGTAATTGGTTACATATCATGTTTTATCTTAAGGTTGAACTATTGGAAGTGTAGGAGTATGTCGAGGTGACAGTGCCTGGTGGTTACACTTGTCTTGTTATTGACAGGGAGAGAATCACCTAAGTGGAGACAGACACCAGAGACACCTGTAGCGATACGAGTCTCTGTAGCATCACTGTACATCACTGTAACATCACCTGTAGCATCACCTGTAGCATCACCTGTAGGATCACCTGTAGCATCACCTGTAGATCACTGTACATACTGTAGTCCCTGTAGCATCACCTGTAGGATCACCTGTAGCATCACCTGTAGGATCACCTGTAGCATCACCTGTAGCATTACCTGTAGGATCACCTGTACCTCTAGCATCACCTGTAGCATCACCTGTAGCATCACCTGTAGCATCACCTGTATCATTACCTGTAGCATTACCTGTAGCATTACCTGTAACATCACCTGTAGCATCACCTGTAGCATCACCTGTAGGATCATGTGTAGCATCACCTATAGGATCATATGAAGCATCACCTGTAGGATCACCTGTAGCATCACCTGTAGGATCACCTGTAGGATCTCCTATAGAATCACCTGTAGGATCACCTATAGCATCACCTGTAGGATCATGTGTAACCGTTGAAGAGCCAGTGTTCAGCCGTGTGTGACCACAGAAATACAAGTGTTCAGCCATGCGTAACCACAGAAATACCAGTGTTCGGCCATGTGTAACCACAGAAGTGCCAATGTTTGGACATGTGTAACCCTAGAAGTATCAGTGTTCAGCCATGTGTAACCATAGAAATACCAGTGTTCGGCCATGTGTAACCACAGAAGTGCCAATGTTTGGACATGTGTAACCCTAGAAGTATCAGTGTTCAGCCATGTGTAACCATAGAAATACCAGTGTTCAGCCATGTGTAACCACAGAAGTGCCAATGTTTGGACATGTGTAACCCTAGAAGTATCAGTGTTCAGCCATGTGTAACCCTAGAAGTATCAGTGTTCAGCCATGTGTAACCCTAGAAGTATCAGTGTTCAGCCATGTGTAACCATAAACATGCCAGTATTTGTCCTTGTGTAACCACAGAAGTGCCCGTGTTCGGTCGTGTGTAACCGTAAACATTCTTGTTGCAGGTGAAGGAGCTGGTGGCTGACCAGACGAAGGAGTACGGAGACATGACCTCACGGGAGTTGAATGAGGAGTTTGAGTTGTGTAAGACACACGTGAAGCAGCAGAACGAACTGATGAGGCGCCTCATGGACGAGGCTCACACTCAGCAGCTGAGGGACCTCGAGTCACGCCAGGAGAAGTATGGCACCTCACGAGGGCTTCTTCTTTCCTTCTTTCTGCCCCTTCTTACCCTCATTACTTCCTCTCCGTAGTCCCACTCATTTCACTCCCGTCAACTCCTCACCTTCCATACTGATCCTTCCTTCCCCCGCAATTAACCCTCCTCACTCACACTCCCTTAATCACCCGCATTACTCACCTCATTGCAACCAACCATTCCTCACTCCGTTTTCTAACTGCCTCACTTCCCTCCATTACTACCATTCCTTACTCCCTTCAGTGTTCACCCTGTGCATGCTTTACTTCCCCACCTTATTTACCCTCCATATTCACCCTCAATACTCCCCTTCTGAACCCATCCTCCTTATCCCCCCTCTCCTTGATGTTGGTTCCGAGTGTCCTGTAAAGTTATTACAAGAGGGACGTCATGGTTACAAGAGGGATGTTATGATTACACCATGGTTAGTTATGCTGTGATGTTGTCATGAGGTGGTGATGTAGCTGTGATGGTGACTGTAGAGAGAAGAAGGAGTTGAAGGCGCGACAGGCGAAGATGTCGATGGAGACGTGTAAACAAGTGATGTCAGACAAGACGATAAAGAACAAGGCGGAGCGTGACAGGTTCGTTCTTGCAACAGTCAATGACAGCCATCATACGAATGCAGAAAACCAGAGACTACTGTTGTTCGACCCACATATCGAATTTGCCAAAGTGTCATTATGTTTATGATTAGAATTACAACTAATTTGACAAATTAGAGTGAGAACACATGCATTATTTTCAGGTACAGCCGTATTTTATCATTCCCAGGTGTTTATAATTAGGTTACAATTGTCAGGAGTAAGCACAGGTGTAATACTTCTTATCAATCGAATTACCAACTCTACTGCCTTAATATGCCTCTTCGAGCATTTGACTAGTTCTTAATTCATTAACCAGTTCTACGTAATATCAATATTCATGCAATTCTAAAAATATTAAACTGTTAACTTTTCCTACTACATGTACCAGGTAGTCATTAACACATTAGAGGATGTGCATTTAAAACATTCTCTGAAGACAACACTTGTGATAAGTTCTTGGATTGTGAAGTCCTAGTAGCATAGCTTTATGCAGAGACTTGTCCACCCGTGATTTGAACAGGTAATACCCATTGTGGACAGGTAGAAATTTCACTGGTCAGATGGTGGATGGGTAAAAAAATGGAGGTCAAGTCTTCAAAAATCATAAATACTGTCAGTTATGCATTGAAAATGGGTGCCACACGTTTTTGTTGTATATCATCAGGTCTGTGATGTCTGTATGTATTAGAATTAATGGCCACAGGCTGGTACGTGAGTCGTGTGTGTTTGTGACACGCGGATACGTGAGTCGTGTGTTTGTGACAGGCGGATATGTGTCGTGTGTTTGTGACAGGTGGATATGCGAGTCATATGTGTTTGTGACAGGTGGATATGCGAGTCGTGTGTGTTTGTGACAGGCGGATACGTTTGTCATGTGTGTTTGTGACAAGTGAATATGTGAGTCGTGTGTGTTTGTGACAGGCAGATACGTGAGTGGTGTGTGTTTGTGACAGGCGGATACGTGAGTCGTGTGTTTGTGATAGGCGAATACGCGATTCGTGTGTTTGTGACAGGCGGATACGTGAGTCGTGTGTGTTTGTGACAGGCGGAAACGTGAGTCGTGTGTGTTTGTGACAGGCGGATACATGAGTCGTGTGTGTTTGTGACAGGCGGATACGTGAGTGGTGTGTGTTTGTGACAGGCGGATATGTGAGTCGTGTGTTTGTGACAGGCGAATACGCAATTCGTGTGTTTGTGACAGGCGGATATGTGAGTCGTGTGTGTTTGTGACAGGCGGATACGTGAGTCGTGTGTGTTTGTGACAGGCGGATACGTGAGTCGTGTGTGTTTGTGACAGGGAGATACATGAGTCGTGTGTGTTTGTGACAGGCGGATACGTGAGTCGTGTGTGTTTGTGACCGGCGGATATGTGAATCGTTTGTGTTTGTGACAGGCAGATGTGTGAGTCGTGTGTGTTTGTGAAAGGCGGATATGTGAGTCGTGTGTGTTTGTGACAGGCGGATACGTGAGTCGTGTGTGTTTGTGACAGGCGGATACGTGAGTTGAACGAGAACAACACAAAGAAGTTCATTGAGGAACGCAAGCGTCAGGCCGTGCTGCAGTCACGCCAGATCGAACTGCTCAAGAAGTTACACCTGGAACAGAACGAGATCCTCACCAAGGACTCGCAGCGGGTCAGTGCCTCCACCTGGTGGACATCTTAGTCATTAAAGTCCAATCATCGAGCTCGTTCTATTATGCATACATGCCCTAGTTAGCATTCATTCCAATTTTATTCAGCAGTGTCTGACATCCATCTATGAAAAATTGTATCATATCAAGTCAATCATTTATTGTCATTACTTCCCTGTCAACCACTGAACCAGTGACAACATCCACCCAAATATGTAACCTCAGTAACCCTTTCATCACATGAGCACATAAATCTGCCATGTGCCATCCCGGCTTTAAATTGTTTTCAATGATAGTAGCACCATGTCAGTTTGGTGAATGACACTGGTAGAAACAATAAATATTTTGTTGTCAAAGAATCACGTTCAATAAGAATTGTTGCCAAGTGTACTGCATGTTTAATAGCACGAGTATGGTGTGTTTATTCGTCGCTTCCCCAGGTCTCTTTTGTCTGTTGTTGTTCTGCTTGTGTGTCTGGCCTCAAGACTGATCCTTGAATTTTTCTGTTTTCTTACCTATTCTATTTTGTTTTATTGCTTGATCCTGTATAAAAGAACTGAACATAATATTACATAGTGATTGAATAAGTGGGATCTGTGCTATGTGGTACACGTGTCATTGTTAAATAGTCATCTGACCCGAGGCTGCCATGTAAAAACCAAAAACACATAAATTCCAACCAGAGCTTCCAGTTTGCTATAATAGATATAGTATATATGGTATGACGTGATTTCTGATAAAAACAATTAACAGATAGTCCCGCTTTAATAATAATAATTGTTCACTTCATTTTTAATAATAAGTGTTTCACTTCACGTTTCACTATATACTAATACTTTCTCTTCTGTTCACAGCAAGAGGAGCTTGCCGATATAATCCACGAAGAAGCGAAGCTGGCAAACAAGCCAGAGACGCTTGTTTGAGCCAGCGTGGAACTCGAATATAGTGGCCAAACCAGCTAATGTGTACAGTGAGAACTGAGGACACTCGTCTCCCTTGGATGTGTATGAAATTGTGTTGTGTCCGATATTTATTGCTGTCATTTACGAATGTTATACATCATCTATTGATGCCCTGCTGCTACGGTCGATGCTTTGTCCAGTGTCTTTGTTGTCGTTGTATGTAGTTATGTACAGTTACGAAGAACTGGGCACAGGCGTTTTGTAGTTTTTAAACTTGTACATCATTTCCTGCCATCGTGTGTGTGCGTGCATGGGTGTGTGTGCATGCGCACATGTGCATATGTGTGTGTGCATGCGTGTTTAATGAGAGTTTGCGTGTACGATCTCATGCACGTGACAATTGTTCATGATAAACTGTACTATTTATAACGTGTGCTCGAGACGAACTGCGTGTCGACACGCTTATTTCGGTAGACGACATTTGTTAGCAATTCGGTGTTTCGTCCCTGACGCGAATGCCGGAACTCTGCGTTTAAGGAGGTGACACAATATGTGTTTCTTTTATATCCGTCTTAATATACAATCATGTGTCCATATTGCTATTTCATGTAACATTTTCAGGGTGGTTTTACAAAGGAATCTGTCATAGTCAGATGTTGTCATTTCCTTTTATTTGTAAGTCTAACAATTACTGAATACAGTTAGAAGGAGAGAGGACTTTTTATATCGTACGATTTGTAATTACGAACATATTTGAAGCTGACTCAAGTTGAAAGGTTGGTCATCATTATGGTGTTTACAATTGTCGGTTAATTTGAAGTTGTAGTTGCTGACGGGTTTACTTACGATACTATTACTTTCGTTCTTTGGCATCATCATAACCTTTTTAAAAGGCTCCCATTATTTGTTAGTAACTTTCACAAATCGATAGTTAAATCTGATCACAAAAAGTTTCTTATTACTGCCATGTTGTGTCACTGATAGACAGCCGATAATGACTTTTGTAGAACATAGACATTTTAATTGCATTATAACTGTGTCAAAGTAAGATATAGCAGTAAGTCGGCAGAGAACTGTGTGCGTACCAGGGACTGTTTCATGATCAAAAGGAAAATGTATCATTAAACAGAACCCTTTTTTCAAAATGCATATATACGCTGCCATGTCTCTGATGACATGTCACTACTGACATGTCACTGATGACATGTCACTACTGACATGTCACTGATGACATTGTTTTTGAAAGACAGGTGTTTTTGGCTGTCCGTCCTGGAGTTGGCAGTTGTTAGCATACGATATCACTGTTAAGAGCGACATCAGTTTTAAAGAGCAAACTCAGGTTATTTGCTCATAAGAATGCTTTTGAAACGGTCCCCTGGACTTCCAGGATATATTTATAACTCATAGTGGCATTATACACACATTCAGTATCCAGTGTTCATCAATCAAATGCTGTCATGATTAAGAAATCTGACATATACAGGTACAACAGAACTATATGTTGTTTACGTCACGACAAAGTCGCGGCCGACAGAAATGACGGATGGGATAGCAGGTAAATGTTTCAGTTCTATTAAAACAGAATGACAACCAACTGCGTCGTTAGAGAACGTTGTCCATAATTTTGAACATTACTACCCGGGGTAGGCAAGTGAAACAAGTGTGGTGGTATAGTAGAAATAATTGGGGATAACCTTGTCCAGGTGTTTGCACCACGCCGCTGTCATGCCAAAACGGTCTGGCGCAGTGAATTGCAGTAGGGTGAAGTTCTCGGAGGTAGCATCTCGTGCGAGAGTGCGGTAACAGATACGGTACTAACTATGGGTGCTATTGTGTTTGGTGGTTGTGTTGATTGATATTAAACCCTGAAAGAGAACTGTGCCAATTTCAGTCAAGTCATAGTCAAGTTGTTTCCCTGCAGTATCAATATGTGTTTATTTCTTCCATTTATTTGTAAAGTAAGATTTCAAAATCAATTTGTAAATTGATTTATCTCAATTGTTAGTTCTTTTCACAAGACATCCAGGTCTGTGAGTTGTGTGTTTTGGCATGACACATCCACCATTGTTCCACAGAACACAAATGTACGGTATTGGTTGTAGTTAAAGCTTTGCTTCACAGTGGTTAACTCTATTGGCTAACTTTAATATCATCATAATCATATACACACCTACATCTAGTACAACTCAATAACTTCAGTCTGGAAAACTATGTCTATATAAGATATAGACTAGACCATGACTAATAATTGTAAATATAGCCATTTTCGCTAGTGACGACAGGAACAGTTATCTAGGTTTAGATTCATATACAATTTAATACTATAATAAATAAAATAATAGTAATTACATAAATTTTATTTTAAATATTAAATTAAATATCAAACAACTAACCAGTTCTTAGTGATTAATTTACTAATTAACAAAATGCAGGCCTATGAAGTAGACATTAGGTAGATCTTTCATTAAAGAAACTTTGTTTTAATACATTGGACAGGGATTGCACTTCTAGTGTCTTCTGGGATTATGGTGTCCCAAAATTGTTCCCCCTTTTAGTGAATTTTTCTCAACCCCGTAGACAGACATGTGTGGCATCAGAAACACCTGTGAGAAACGGGTGAAACTGCTATCCTGGCTGATTCCTTTACAAGGCAGTCTGGTTAGGTTGTTATTATTACAGCGGTCTGTCACTGCTTCACATTCTTGTAATGTTAATGTAATTGCGGTGTGAATCTTTATATTTGTGAGCAATACAGTGCCAGATTACGCTTCCTGAAGGTGGGAGTACGTATTATATTGTTGAACCGGATGTGAAGTCTAAAGACGGCCACCGACGGAGGGCAGTTTGGTATGCAGCAAATTAAAAGACAAATGTCCAAACCTTTCCTGGCGTGTGGTTTGTTTATCATGTAGACTTATCTACGACATGTCGGACAATACGTCACATTTAAGTTCAATAATTGTCTTTTGGTCGCCATGGCATAGGCACATATTTAACAAGATTGAAAAAGATTTAACAAGATTGCCACCTAGAGATTCAACTCTAGATGGCAGGTGGACTAGGAAGCCATTTGGCTTATCGATAGTCCAACCTATCTATCTAAGTATACCCCGCCCGTCTTAGGTATATGTCAATTTTATTTTTAAATATATTAACACTACTAGCACCTACACAATCGGCTGATAATCTGTTCCATGCTGTTCTTTGTGAAAATGAGAATTTTCTAATATCTAGTCTATACTGCTTCTTTGCTAATGTAACTCCATGTCCTCTAGTCCTCTTCCTTGACCGTGAAAAACATATTTCTGTCAATATTTTCATACCCATTCAATATTTTAAACACCTCAATCTGATCTCCTCTCAATCTTCTGGTTTCTAGTGTTGTTAAACCACATTCTTTTAGACGCATTTCATAACTAATATTCCTCAGTTTTGGTTGCTCTCCTTTGTACTCTTTCTAGCATATCTATAACCTTCTTGCGATATGGCCTTTATGCTTGTATACAATATTCTAAGTGAGGCCTAACTATTGTTTTATACAGCGGTATTATTAGTTCTTTTTCTTTGTACACTATATTTCACCTAATTAATCCAAGAATTTGGTTTCCCTTCGCTGCTGCAATTCCACACTGCTCTGATACATTCATGTCAGCACTAATAGTTAACCCTAAGTCCTTTTCCTTTAAGGTAGTATTTAGTACAGTACCACCCATTGTATATTGTGCATCTTCATTCCCATGTCCTGTGTGGAGGCACTTACACTTTCCAAAATTAAACAGCATTTGCCACTTCTCAGACCATTCTATCAACTTATTAAGATCATCTTGTAAATGCTGTCTATCTGCATCACTTTTAATTTTCCTAAACACCTTTGTGTCGTCCGCAAACTTCAACACCTTGCTTGTTATGTCATCATCCAAATCATTGATATATATTAAGAATAAAATAGGTCCCAGTACTGATCCCTGCGGTACTCCACTCAAAACCGATTTCCAGTTTGAAACCTCCCCATCAACTACTACTCTTTGTCTTCTATCAATAAGCCATTTTTCTATCCAGTTGATCATACCATTTCCTATGCCATGGGCCTTTAGTTTAAGTAGTAGTCTTTGGTGTGGCACTTTGCCAAAGGCTTTTTTGAAACCTAAGTAGATTATATCTACTGATGAGCGCTCATCTACCCATTTTGTGACATCTTCCAAAAACATAACATTTGTTAAGCATGACCTCGCTTTTAAAAACCCATGTTGAGATGGGTTTATCAATTTATTTTTAACAAGAAAATCAACCAGATGATCTTTAATTAGTCTTTCTAATAATTTGCAAATCACCGATGTTAAACTCACTCTCTGACTTGTTTCTCGAACCTTTTTTAAATAATGGTATAATGTTTTCTTCTTTCCATTCTAACGGAACTATTCCCTCCTCTAATCACTAATGACAAATTGAACACTGTTGCAAGCGGTATGCAGATTTGTTCTATAATTTCCAACAGTAATTTGGAAGGAACTATAAAATGTCAAGTGCTTTCTTCCAAGCGTCTTCAGCAGTGACTGACTCTGGAATCCCTGAACACGTAAAGTTCCACGGTGAGTATAGCCTATGCTATAGGGGTCTACTGCTCCATGACATCTACGCTAGCTTCTAGTCTGCTGGCCTTGTCTTGCAGTTCAGTGATAACTTTGTCTTTGGCATCAATCATACTGCTCAGGTATCTGGATAAAACGTACTTTTAATTGTTTATACCTCCCTATCACCGAGCAACTCAATCAGTGCGAAGCCGGCCTGCACATCGTCTTCTAGGCGATAAACTTTGAGTGCGTTGAGAGGTATGTTACAGTAGCAGGTCTTACACTGCAGCGCCACCTATAGTAAAAGGATAAAACAATGTGTGGGTGTTGTTTAAACTGATAGTCGCTAGAGGGCGACACGTGATCTTCCATCTGGTGATTCACTAATCTTTTCCTGGTAGCTAGCAATATTACAATACTTTATTGTTTTTTAGTATGACATTTGGGTAGCCAAATTAATCCCCTCAAAATGTTTAGTGCCTTGGATTTGTATAGACCCCCGAAACAATAACAATAATAATTTACACTTAATGAATGTTTTTATTAAATACCGATGGTTGACTTTGAAATGAGTTTTGCAAGGTCACATAAACTCAAATAAATAGAGCAGAACGTGGGCTCTATGTCTGCAACGGTAAACAATGCCGTACTTTTTTAGACGACAACATGACCGCGTCATCGGAAATGACCCTGGTAGCCACGGTAGCATTCCGGATGTTACGTTATGTCACTGTATATGTGCACGACGAAAGTTGTCAGAAGCACTGTCCTAAAGCCCGTATTTGCTCTGTCCTGTGCAGCAGACGCTTGTACACTGGACAAGAAACATGTTCTAAGTTCTGACGTTCAGGGTTGACTTGGTAAAGTACTAATACGTTGCTTGAACATAACTTAAACAAATTAAGAAAAGTAATAAAAACTAATGTCACTAGTAATTTGCACCAATATAATTTTTGCAAATTAAGAATAGTAAAATTACTGCTGCCACTAACACGTTACTTGAGCGTAACTTGAACTTAAGAATAATAAAATTACTATAAACCCTAGTAAGTTGCTTGAACATAAACACATTATGAATAGTAAAAGTACTAACTCTATACCGGATGACAGAATTGTGTATTCTATGAGTTTACAATGATGTAATATTAAAACATCACAGATATGCTCAGTGCTAACAACTGCGTCAGCAGATATCCGTTTGAATAGTTTGGGTACATTAACCAACCTTA
>JAODUO010000248.1:250000-257500 GCA_025642075.2 Ridgeia piscesae | reverse complement strand
GTTATTCATAGCTAGCAGTCTGTTATCAGTCAGTCAGTCAGTCAGTCAGTCAGTCAGTCAGTCAGTCAGTCAGTCAGTCAGTCAGTCAGTCAGCCAATCAGTAGTTAGTGAGTCAGTCAGTCAGTCAGTCAGTCAGTCAGTCAGTCAGTCAGTCAGTCAGCCAGCCAGCCAGCCAGCCAGCCAGCCAGCCAGCCAGCCAGCCAGCCAGCCAGCCAGCCAGCCAGCAGCAGCAGTCAGCAATCAGCGAGCGGAGCGAGCGATGGAGGCCATGCAGCTCAGAGTGCAGCCAGTCCAGTCCAGTCCAGTCCAGTCCGTCCGTCCAGTCCAGTCCGTCCAGTCCGTCCGTCCGTCCGTCCAGTCCAGTCCGTCCAGTCCGTCCGTCCGTCCAGTCCGTCCGCCATCCGTCCGTCCGTCCGTCCGTCCGTCCGTCCGTCCAGTCCGTCCGTCCGTCCGTCCGTCCGTCCGTCCAGTCCGTCCGTCCGTCCGTCGCGTTTCATCTCGTCATCCGTCCATTCCGTCCATCCGTCCTCTCCGTCATTCGATCCTATTGTTTTACGTTTCCTCTTTCTCTTCTCCTCTCCTCTCCTAGCGTCCGTTCGTCGTCCTGCCGTCCGTCCGTCGTCATTCTTCTCGTCAAATACGTACCGAACCGCTTGCGTCCATCCGTCCGTCCGTCCGTTCCTTACAGCGTGCTGTTCGTCCGTCCGTCCCGTCGCAAGGGTCGGCGTGGCCGCGGAAGGGCAAGAGCAGAAGCCGGGCGGAGGCGGGCGGGGGGCGGGCGGCGGGCGGGCGGGCGGCGGGCGGGCGGGCGGGCGGGCGGGCGGGCGGGCGGGCGGGCGGGCCGGGCGGGCGGGCGGGCGGGCGGCGGCGGGCGGGCGGGCGGGCGGGCGGGCGGGCGGGGCGGCGGGGCGGGCACGATATATATATATATATATATATATATATATATATATATATATATATATATTATATATATATATTTATATATATATAATATATGACGTCCCCGTGTTTGTTGTCCTGGCCTCCGGCAAACCGTCTCAATTTTACTCGCAAAATGACGAACCGAAATGGCACGCATTGACAGCCTAATAACAAGCAATCAAAACTCGTCGTTCACTTAACAGCGGTGCTTAGTCGTGGATGCGTGACCACGGACGCAAGGAGTCGAGCGTGGCACGCGGAAGTAGGCTCAAGTAGCTATGATAATACGCCGTCATAGCACAGCGAACGAAATCGATCACGAAGCAGTGACGGCTGTGAGCGGTACGGCGCTTCCGTGAGTGGCTGACCGAATAGCGGGCACGTAGCTATCTTGGGGGTGGGGGTCGGAATATGGTTGCCAGCAAACACCTCAACTGTGCGTCCGTGAGTGGCTGACCCAACTGTAGGTTCGTCGTAGACATGTTTGATTGTATGCGTTTTCCATTATCATTGATAACACAAAACCTCAGCTGCCGCTGCTTCTCACCCTCAGTGGCTTCTCTGTCTAGAACTCTGGCGGAAGTCTTCATTCAAGTTACGGAAAGTTATCCTCACATATTGGCTTTTCGTGGAATATAGGCTGCAAGGGCACATGGTGGATAGCACGGATACATGGTGGACTGTAGGAGCACATGGTGGATTGCACGGTACATGGTGGACTGTACGGGCAAATGGTAGACTGCACGGATACATGGAGGACTGAACGGGCACATGGTTTGTTGCACGGGTACAAGGTAGATTGCACGGGTACATGGTGAACTGCACGGATACATGGTGGACTGTACGGGCACATGGTGGATTGCACGGGTACATGGTAGATTGCACGGGTACATTGTGGACTGCAGGGATTCACGGTGGACTGCACGGACACATGATGGACTGCACGGACACAAGGTGGACAGTACGGACACATGGTGGACTGCACGGACACAAGGTGGACTGTACGGGCACATGGTGGATTGCACGGGTACATTGGGGACTGCACGGGTACATGGTGGACTGCTCGGGCACATGGTGGATTGCACGGATACATGGTGGACTGTACGGGCAATGGTGGATTGCACAGATACACGGTGGACTGTATGGGAACATGGAGGATTGCACGAGTACATGGTGGACTGTACGGGCACACGGTGGATTGCACGGATACATGGTTGACTGTAGGGGCACATGGTGGATTGCACGGGTACATGGTGGACTGTGCGGGCAAATGGTAGATAGCACGGGTACATTGTGGACTGCACGGATTCAAGGTGAACTGTACGGACACATGATGGACTGCACGGACACATGGTGGACTATACTGGCACATGGTAGACTGCACGGACACATGGTGGGCTGCACGGACACATGGTGGACTGTACGGACACATGGTGGACTGTACGGACACATGGTGGACTGTACGGACACATGGTGGACTGCACGGACACTTGTTGGACTGCACGGACACATGGTGGGTTGTACGGACACATGGTGGACTGCACGGACACATGGTGGACTACACGGACACATGGTGGACTGCACGGATACATAGCGGACTGCATTGACATATAGTGGACTGCACTGACGCACGGCGGACTGCACTGACACATGGTGGACTGCACTGACACATGGTGGACTGCATGGACACATGTTGGACTGCATTGACACATGTTGGACTGCATTGACACATGGTGGACTGCACGGACACATGGTGGACTGCACGGGTACATGATAGACAACACGGGTACATGGTAGATTGCACTGACACATTGTAGACTGCACGGACACATGGTGGACTGCACGGTCACACGATAGACAGCACGGGTACATGGTAGATTGCACTGACACATTGTGGACTACACGGACACATGACAGACAGCACGGGTACATGGTACATTGCACTGACACATTGTGGACTGCACGGACACATGTTAGACAGCACGGGTACATGGTAGATTGCACTGACACATTGTGGACTGCACGGACACATGACAGACAGCACGGGTACATGGTAGATTGCACGGACACATGATAGACAGCACGGACACATGGTAGATTGCACGGGTACATTGTGGACTGCACGGATTCACGGTGGACTGCATGGACACATGATGGACTGCACGGACACATGGTGGACAGTGCGGACACATGGTGGACTGCACTGACACATGGTGGATTGCACGGGTACACGGTGGACTGCACGGCTACATGGTGGACTGCCCGGCTACATGGTGGGCTGTACGGGCACATGATGGATTAAACGGGTACATTTGGGACTGCACGGGCACATGGTACGGAGACATGGTGGACTGTACATGCGCATGGTGGACTGTTCGTGCACATGGTGGATTGCACGAGTACATGGTGGACTGTACGGGTACATGGTGGACTGTACGGGCACATGGTGGACTGTAAGGGCACATGGTGGACTGAACGGGCACATGGTTTATTGCACGGGTACAAGGTAGATTGCACGGGTACATGGTGAACTGCACGGCTACATGGTGGACTGCACGGATACATGGAGGACTGTACGAGCACCTGGTGGATTGCACGGGTACATGCTAGATTGCACGGGTACATTGTGGACTGCATGGATTCAAGGTGGACTGCACGGACACATGATGGACTGCACGGACACATGGTGGACTGCACTGACATATGGTGGATTGCACGGGTACATGGTGGACTGCATGGCTACATGGTGGACTGCCCGGCTACATGATTGACTGTACTGTGGATTGCACGGGTACATTGGGGACTGCACGGGTACTTGGTGGGCTGCACGGACACATGATGGACTGCACGGACACATGCTGGACTGTACGGGCACATGGTTAACATGGTTAACATGGTTAACTGTACGGGCACATGGTGGATTGCACGGGTACATTGGGGACTGCACGGGTAACATGGTGGACTGCACGGACACATGATGGACTGCACGGACACATGCTGGACTGTACGGGCACATGGTGGATTGCACGGGTACATTGGGGACTGCACGGGTACATGGTGGACTGCTCGGGCACATGGTGGACTGTACGGAGACATGGTGGACTGTACGCGCGCATGGTGGATTGCATTGATACATGTTGGACTGCACTGACACGTGTTGGACTGCAGTGACACATGGTGGACTGCATTGACACGTGTTGGACTGCATTGACACATGGTGGACTGCACGGACACATGGTGGACTGCACGGACACATGGTGGACTGTACGGACACATGATTGACTGCACGGACACATGGTGACTGCACGGACACATGGTGGACTGCACGGACACACGATAGACTGCACGGACACATGGTGGACAGCACGGACAAATGGTGAATGCCTATTCGGGTGTACTAACCCTGTGTCAGTTCAAGACTTACTGGTGAAGATGAAGTAGGACGAGAATCAATATTGTGATTGATTGTACGGACGAAGAAGATTTAACGGTTAAAAACTGACGAAAAAACGTATCGTATCGTCAGTTAAGAAACTGCAGACATGTGTGATAAAATGTCGATCTCTAGATTTAGAAACTGTTTTCCCACTAGCGGAGAGTTCCAGTTAAACCTCCAGACTCGGCACTTTTGTTTGTTTTATATGCTATATACGTAAGTCAGCAAATATGAATTAATTTTCTTGTAAAGAACACTTTTATAGGGCAAACACTTCGACTTCTGGGTTACGGTGGTATCCACGATATTGTCAACGAATGTGAGCCCGAGCGAGACACGATGCAAACTGCTTTGGTGTGTATATACTATAAAATTACAAATTTATTATTTCACACAAACTATATCATGAGCGTAGACAAAGACGCATATATGATTGTATTTATAAACCTTGTAGTTGCCATAAGATATCGCGTCGTAAACCATACACATGCCACAGCCGCGATAAGTTGTGCGTAAGCCGTAGCTTTTGTACGGATGCTTAACGATAACGTAATGGTGCAGCCTGAACTAGACGACGTACGTCAGTCTAATGCAATCATAATTTACAGTGTCATTCGTCTTTACACTAAATTTCATAATAGAAATCGCGTACTGTACAATAGACTAGATTCACTGCGAAATCTTTGCTGATTTCGACATTTAATTCGTATAATATTAGACTTATATTCTTATCCTTTACCTCGCGTAATTGTTAGTCATCACTGTTGTGTCATCTCGTGAAGTTGTATTACCACTTATTTGTTATAAATATAATTTATTGATATGTCGATTAATCGCTTAAAGCTGTTCTGGTAGTCGCGTGTTGAAAGTAAACAGTATTATATAATCAGAAAGTAATAAGCAAATACTCATTTCAATCTTTGTTATTTTCGTAATAATTATCTCTGCGCCATTTATTTTTATTTTATATAGAATACAGAGATAATTAGTTATACATCTTACTTTATAGGTGACCAACGCGGCTACCAGTACAGCTTTAAATATATTGAAACCGTGCATAGAACATACGCGAGTCTTCAATAACAATCCATTAACATAAACTTAAACTTAACAGTTAGTATCAACGGGTCGGCGAAATTGAACATTTCCTCTGCCGTGTCGATCGTCAGAATTACCCTGCGCACAAGTTCATGTCCCATTCACACACACCACATCACCACCACTTCGACTGCGATTGCATCAGATGGTGATTGTAAGCGGGGAGGGAACTTAGTGTGTTCACAGTCCCATAGGTGGCGACAGAGCCGGAGCTATACGCCGGATTGACAGTTATGCTCCCATTGAGCGGCGGGCCAGCCACGTGACCGAAGGAACTGGCGTTCGCCGCCGCCATGTTGGACATGCACGTGAGATTCGCCCCCATGCTGGATTGCAGCGGCGGAAGTGACGTAATGTGGTTCAGTTGCGGCGGCACGGCGTTCAACGAGTTCATGTTGGCGTAGTTCTGGTTTAGCGTACACATGCCGTCGCCGTGCATGGCGCCCAACTCCTGGGGCGACTTCATGAGTGACGGCATATACGACTGACACGGCTTGCCATCCCGCACCAACACCGGCACGGCGATCCGACGGGGCGAGGGCAGTGGCGCGACGTCCAAGCCCTTCTCCTGACGCGCCTTCTTCAGCTTGTAGCGGTGGTTCTGGAACCAAATCTTCACCTGCGTCGGGGTCAGTCGCAGGATGCTCGCCAGGTGCTCGCGCTCCGGCGCCGACAGGTAGCGCTGCTGTCGAAAGCGCTGCTCGAGTTCATAGGTCTGCGCCTTCGAGAAGAGCACGCGTCGCTTCTTCTTCTTCGGCGCGCCCTCTAGCGACATCTCCGTTGTGTGCTGCGACAGGTGCTCCACCTGGCAGTCGCTGGCCGCACTCTCGCGCTCCGACTCGGTGTCGTCGGCCGTTGATTGGCTGATCGCGTGGCGGATGGCGTCGTGGGGGGCAAGTACGTCAGACACTTGCTTCAACTCGTGGAACGTGGCGCGCTGCTGCTGTTGTTGCTGCTGCTGCTGTTGTTGTTCTTGCTGCTGCTGTTGTTGCTGCTGCTGCTGCTGCTGTTGTTGATTTTGGCCGCTAGGCGTGTCACCAACTCCGGGTGACGTTTCATAATTCGTAGGAAGACGAGAGAGCGCTGAAAGGAAAGATCACAATTAGTTCCGTCATATTCGACATTAGACATACCACATTTGTACTAACGGACACAGCAAAGTCACCTGGTGTCCGCACAGAAGCGACAGCAAATGTACAGAAGCGACAGCAAACGTAAGAAGCGACAGCAAACGTACAGAAGCGACAGCAAACGTACAGAAACGATAGCAAACGTACAGAAGCGACAGCAAACGTACAGAAGCGACAGCAAACGTACAGAAACGATAGCAAACGTACAGAAGCGACAGCAAACGTACAGAAGCGACAGCAAACGTACAGAAACGACAGCAAACGTACCGCTACTTCTAAGCGCTGCAGTGAATGTCGTATTACATGTTATTACCAACGGCTGAAATATTATGCGACTACATATATTCCGCCTCGTTACCTTTTTATATATGCTCAGTGTGCGCAGTAGAAGTGACAGATTTATGGCGACGAGACATCACACAACGTAATCACACATTAGCGGCTAGTTATGTGTTGTGTTGTGTTGTGTTGTGTTGTGTTGTGTTGTGTTGTGTTGTGTTGTGTTGTGTTGTGTTGTGTTGTGTTGTGTTGTGTTGTGTTGTGTTGTGTTGTGTTGTGTTGTGTTGTGTTGTGTTGTGTTGTGTTGTGTTGTGTTGTGTTGTGTTGTGTTGTGTTGTGTTGTGTTGTGTTGTGTTGTGTTGTGTTGTGTTGTGTTGTGTTGTGTTGTGTTGTGTTGTGTTGTGTTGTGTTGTGTTGTGTTGTGCTGTGTATCGTCGTTGATACAATGTTGATAGTAATAATAGTGGATTTTTGGCGCTAACATCCTAGAAATATAACTGGTCGACCGTAGTTGTCTGGGGTTTCCTGCTGATCGAATGACGATATGCTGGATGTTTAGATGATGTGATACTTCATGATGTACTTCACATAGTGTGAATGCCCGGTGATTGATACTCGCCACAAGTGGATGAC
>JAODUO010000248.1:242500-245000 GCA_025642075.2 Ridgeia piscesae | reverse complement strand
ACTTCGTGTTGGACGCTTAACACACGACTCTAAGTACTGTCTTTTCACACACTATAAACTGTCTGCTCATCCGCTCAGTGTCTCTATTAGGGAAATCTTGACTTTCCGATTGGCAACAGTCGGCTATACTCCAGCGGATAGAGAGCCATCGAACAATACCAGTGGAGAACACTGAAGAACTTGTTGTGTCTGGGTGACGTCAACGTGTCGTGTATGTATGACGTCAACATGTTGTGTCTGGGTGACGTCAACGTGTTGTGTCTGGGTGACGTCAACGTGTCGTGTATGTATGACGTCAACGTGTTGTGTCTGGGTGACGTAAGTGTTGTGTCTGTATGACGTCAACTTGTTGTGTCTGTATGACGTAAACGTGTCGTGTGTGGGTGACGTCAACGTGTTGTGTATGTATGACGTCAACGTGTCGTGTTGTGACGTCAACGTGTGTGTTGTGACGTCAACGTGTTGTGTCTGGGTGACGTCAACGTGTCGTGTATGTATGACGTCAACTGTTGTGTCTGGGTGACGTCAACGTGTTGTGTCTGGGTGACGTAACGTGTTGTGTCTGTATGACGTCAACGTGTTGTGTCTGGGTGACGTCAACGTGTTGTGTATGTATGACGTCAACGTGTTGTGTCTGGGTGACGTCAACGTGTTGTGTCTGGGTGACGTCAACGTGTGTGTCTGTATGACGTCAACGTGTTGTGTCTGGGTGACGTCAACGTGTTGTGTCTGGGTGACGTCAACGTGTTGTGTCTGTATGACGTCAACGTGTCTGTGTCTGTGGATGACGTCAACGTGTTGTGTCTGGGTGACGTCAACGTGTTGTGTCTGTATGACGTCAATGTGTTGTGTCTGTATGACGTCAACGTGTTGTGTCTGTATGACGTCAACGTGTCGTGTGTGGGTGACGTCAACGTGTTGTGTATGTATGACGTCAACGTGTTGTGTCTGTATGACGTCAACGTGTCGTGTTGTATGACGTCAACGTGTCGTGTGTGGGTGGCGTCAACGTGTTGTGTCTGTATGACGTCAACGTGTCGTGTGTGGGTGACGTCAACGTGTCGTGTATGTATGACGTCAACGGGTCGTGTGTGGGTGACGTCAACGTGTCGTATATGTATGACGTCAACGTGTTGTGTATGTATGACGTCAACATGTTGTGTCTGGGTGACGTCAACGTGTTGTGTCTGGGTGACGTCAACGTATTGTGTCTGTATGACGTCAACGTGTAGTGTCTGGGTGGCGTCAACGTGTTGTGCATGTATGACGTCAACATGTTGTGTCTGGGTGACGTCAACGTGTTGTGTCTGGGTGACGTCAACATGTTGTGTCTGGGTGACGTCAACGTGTTGTGTCTGGGTGACGTCAACGTGTTGTGTCTGGGTGACGTCACAGAATGGCGATGAGAGAGCGTCTACTTTGTGTGTTATTGTCCAGGAACAAGGATATTCCCAGAGGGCATTGTTCATCTCCGACTACGTCTAAATAAAGTCTGATTTGAGCGATTTGTCAAACGGACCTTCTACAACGTCATACATTCACCTGACCCAATAATATGAATAGTAATATATAATGCTGGAGGCGCAGGCATGTTATATTTCGTTAAAATGTGGATCTTAACATTGGGCACTGTGTATACCCACAGTGAATCGGAGAATTACGTAAATGTCGATCCCGTCTCAGTTAGGAACGTAGAAGAATCACCGACGACACACATACCAGCACCCTGACAGTGACCACCTCAGTGCCTGCATAGGTCGGCTTGGCGTAACATTTCTGAAGAAGATTGACCAGTTCAGTGAGACC
This sequence comes from Ridgeia piscesae, assembly GCA_025642075.2. Classification (NCBI taxonomy): domain Eukaryota; kingdom Metazoa; phylum Annelida; class Polychaeta; order Sabellida; family Siboglinidae; genus Ridgeia; species Ridgeia piscesae. The sequence goes on along the minus strand of JAODUO010000248.1, from coordinate 243,194 downwards.
ATATACGATCTTAACGTATGTAGTAGTCTCATTGCAACTAACCACAATATACCCAGACTAGTCAGTCAATAGAACCCCACCGACAGCAGGAAACAACAAGAAACTAGAAATAATGTACGTTATGATGTCATTGTTATTGATTTTTTTTTTGACTACGTGGCACAATATTCAGACAGACGTAATGACAAAATAGACTCCATAATTTATCCACAGAGCACATTTCATATGTAGAAACAAATGCATTTTTTAAACAAGTTGTATGGGTACCATTACTTGTACTAATTTAGAATATTAATTCCATAAGAAAAACAGAGATGAGGATGTTGCGAAGAATTAAAGGAGTAACACTGAGAGACAAAGTAAAGAGTGTGGACATCAGAAAGGAGCTAGGAGTGACTAGTATACAAGAGAAAGTAAGAGAAATGAGACTACGCTCGTATGGACACATGCAGAAATTGGAAGAATACAACGAAGCGAGAGCAGTTGTGACATGGGAATGCCAAGAATAAGACCAAGGGGGAGACCAAGAGAGAGATGGATGGATTGCGTCCGAAGGGATATGCAAGCACTGCGGATCACTCCGGAGGTTGCCCAGGACAGAACATTCTAGAAATCAAGAATTCTGGCCACTGACCCCACCTAGTGGGAAAAGGCGAAGAAGAAGAAGGGAGAAGAAAAAGAAGAAACCGTAGGT
>JAODUO010000248.1:235000-237500 GCA_025642075.2 Ridgeia piscesae | reverse complement strand
GTTTGTATCTAGCCTAGCCTCGTCTTTGCTGTAAGACCTGGACGGAGCCATGTCACATGAAACCCCATCGATGTAAACAATGGTAACAGCATCACAAAGTCGTACTCGAATTGGCCATTACTTCGACTGATCTGCACTTGTTGTAATCTGTTTTCAATTTGTTTTGATTTATGTACAACGGACGGTAATTGTGCTGTATGTAAAGATCCGGTAGTCAGTCGTCACTGCTTTGATCTATAGCAGTGTAAAACTAACACAACTGCTTTAATTTATGTTGAAGAGTTTGTGTTCCAAGGTTCATTTCTTGCAAGCAAATTTAGCTGTTGCAATATCTATAAAAAAAATCAGCAAGATTGTGTCACCATTATGACACGATCGAAGTTTAACATGACTTAGGTGTACAATGACCAATGTGTAACATAACAGGCGAATCTTAGACAAAGGTGTAACATCGCCCTTGTGTCACGTGACTGATGCGTAATATAATCGATGAGTAACGTGACCGATGTGTCACATGACTTGGTACGTCACTTGGCCGACGTGTGGAAACATTGTTGAAGTGCGACTCAATTCGAGGGTAATACAATAAGCATTGTCATATCGTGTTAGCGTGACTAATGTTTCGCAAGAAATTATTATTGTTTTTTTGTTTGTTTGTTTGTTTGTTTTTTATTTGTATGTGTGTTTGTCCATTTCGCATAGGTAAATCAGTTTTTTTGATAAATTTCCATTTCTATTTTAATATTGCTGTCGATTGTGTATTAGTGCAGAGTTGTGCAGAATACAGGATTAACGACTTTAACTGAAGCATGCCACGGGCGTATCCAGATGAGATAGTCTGAGGTCCTCTGGACACGTAACAATTGCTCAGCCAATCCTGCACAATCAGCCTGTCCTGCGAAGGCTGACCACGGGACAAGTTGGAGTCAACATATACACGACACCTTTTAGCAAATACACAACAGCACCCGCCACTTAAACGGTTCAAGGTCAGCCGAAGTGGTACATATATTAAGGACAAAGAGTATTGGTGCATGCTTCTAACGTTTTGATGAACCACTCTAAAATGTAGTATGTTTATTATATTTAATCCCCATTTAATTTATATGGAAAAAAAAAAAAAAAATTTTTATTATTATTATTATTATTATTATTATTATTATTATTATTATTATTATTATTATTATTATTATTATTATTATTATTATTATTAATATTATTATTATTATTATTATTATTATTATTTTAATTTTTTCATTTTAAAATTTGTTAGTATCATCACCTGTATTATCATTGCTACTATCATTAACATTATCATTAACATTATCATTAACACTATCATTAATATTATCATTAACATTATCATTAACATTATCATTAAAACTATCATTAAAACTATCATTATCATTATCATTTCAATCATTATCATTATCCCAAAAAAAATTATTTAAATTTAATTTCATTTTAAAATTCAAAATTAAAAAACATTAAAAAACATTAAAAAACATTAAAAAACATTAAAAAACATTAAAAAACATTAAAAAACATTAACATTATCACTACCATTCTCGATAATCATTATCGTTAATCACTACTAGTATTACTATTATTATTATGATTATTACTAATTTTTGAAAAAAAGTTCTTGAATGTAACGAAAACAAAGATGCTAATCATAAACAGAAAAGTAAATCTAGGTATGTTAAAAACAAAGCTAATAAAACTACCCACTTCCTCATGTGCAACTAACCTCAAGGTCAGCAAAGAAAGGACAAACAAAACTGCGTACAAGGCCTTTGTTTGAATATATCCAGCCACCGACTGAGACCCGCGCGCTGCAAATGACATACAGGCCTTAGAGAACGACTGAGGCAAAGCAGCTAGTCGTGTCATAAACCGACACCGCGAAATGTCCTGAGTTAACTCCATCTTCGACTACCTTAACTAGCACACACTCTTCTACAAATTCAACAGTGGCCTTGTCTCCATAAATCCACCTACTTGCCAGAATCACGAGAAAACAGACTGCGTTCTGCGAAGATCAACACTTCCCCTGGATGACACAGTACCGAGATTTGCAGTTCTTCTCTAAGACAATTTCAGAACGGAAATGCCTGCCCCAGGAGGTAGAGACGACCAATTCCTAGGACTGCTTCAAGCCCAGAATCGTCGCTGCTCTGTAATATCACAGACGTCCCAAATCCTCGTCTTTTCACCTTACTTATGCCTGCTACTATACCTGTCCTATTTCTACCCTACCACCCCCTCCCCACACCCGGGATCACCCAAGCCTCGTCATATTTGCAACATCCACGTGTACAGCGTAATCATCAATATAATCATTACAATGTACACGATACAAGAATCTTTAATTAACGTGAGTTCACACGAAAAATTGCATAACATTAGCTCATCTGAGTTTTTTCCGACAAACAAGTGTTAAGCATTTGATGTTGGCCGCCAGAATATTGATGTTGGCCGCCACAATGAAGAAGAAAAA
>JAODUO010000248.1:222500-232500 GCA_025642075.2 Ridgeia piscesae | reverse complement strand
ACGCATGCAACACCGACAATGAATGACATTTGTGGTTATCCTTGAGAGCTATTTCGAGTACACACAGTTAAATGTTAAATTACCATGTCTTCCGCCAGCTCTTCGGAACTGAAGAGTTCTGCTCCATTTGCCGCTACAATCGTAGTAGATCCTAATGAGATAATTGCGTGTAAAACTCTAAACGATTGTCAAGCTGAATGGCGGCCACTTAGGTATAACGATGAATCTCATCGGTGAAATCAAACAGGCGAGAATTGAGCGGTCCTGCCAAGAGTATATGGAAGTACTTATTATCGTAACATCATCCTCCCTCTTATTGCCAGCGACAACAAAGAGAAGCTGTCGTGACTTGATCTGTACCGAGTATAGCAGTCGCATGCTATCATGTATCAGCTTTGAGATAATTTATATATATATATATATATATATATATATATATATATATATATATATATATATATATATATATAACCATCTATACTCGAATAATAACAATACTAGTAATTGCACCAATAATAAGAATAACAGTAATGTCACTAGTAATAATAATAACAATATATAATAATATAGGTAACTTTTTCAATGACTACAGCATTTCTAAATGGGAGCACTTTCCGAATCTTTTTCAATATCAGTATTAACTCTACGAACAAACCGTAGACCTTTACAACTAGATCATCGAAGTTTTGTTTAAGGAATATTACGGTTCCATCATTTTGCCTTTACAGTGTCGTCGTTATGCATCGAGTTGTCATCGGATGGCACGATAGTATCGTAACGTTGCTTTAACACACCGTTGTCCGAGTTTTACATTATATTACGTAAACATAATAGAAGTATAACATACGACGGCAACTTGTCAAAGTACTACATAATTTTATTTTCGGGACTGCGTAAAACATCTTTCTGACAAGCACAAACATTCGCCATCGTCCTATATAATTCGTGTATAACGTCCTTGTATTAACTGCTACTAAAGTTCATGTCCACTTAACCTTCATAATCCTACGGCGCGGCGCGCCTCTCCCAGTGTGCACGTTTGTTTTCGATTAATATATTGTTGTTTGACCGGAAGTGAATATCCGTTCATGTATATTCTGTACATATATACCGAGAGACTAATCTGTTGTTTTTGCATACTAATTTCCGATATAAATTATGTACGTCTATGTTTGCTGGGGGTTGTGCTGTAGAGTAAATACATAGAGTAATTATATCCAAAGCATTGGGATCGACATTTATTAAAGCTGTCGATTTTTCTGAGATGCTGCATACCACCACAGCTTCAGATGTTCATGGGTTGAGCATAAAAGGTAAACTTATGTTGACCGAGAAGGCAAAATACCACTATTACTAACACTGAGAACTGAAAATAAAATGTTAAATACTAGTTAATAGTTTTTTTCTCTATTTAGAATTTGCCATTGGTGGGAGAACCGTATAAGTATGTATGTATGTATGTATGTATTTATGTATTTATGTATTTATGTATGTATGTATGTATGTATGTATGTATGTATGTATGTATGTATGTATGTATGTATGTATGTATGTATGTATGTATGTATGTATGTATGTATGTATGTATGTATGTATGTATGTATGTATGTATGTATGTATGTATGTATGTATGTATGTATGTATGTACGTACGTACGTAGTATATGTATGTAGAGTATGTAATGTATGATGTAGTATGTATGTATGTATATAATATACATATATACATACATGAGTATATATACGTATTATGTATATATATATATATATATATATATATATATATATATATATATTATATATATATATATATATATATAATGTTTTAGTGACTGCTACACACAAGGAAAATTAATGTTTGTTCAATTTACATACTTATTTATGCAATTGTAATTATTATAATATACATATATATATATATATACATATACACATGTACATATACATATATTTATAAGAGATAATATATATATATATATATATATATATATATATATATATATATATATATATATATATATATATTACTGTATCTTTCAATCTGCAGCCATTACCGAGCAGGACGCTACGACTTGACACGGATGGCCGACCTCGCCCTCGCCCTCGCCCTCGCCCTCGCCCTCGCCCTCGCCAGCACTCGAGGAGTCTGACCGAGGTGCCTCCGCCGAGAGCAAACGGCAGGAAGGCAAACAGCGCGCCAAGTGGGTTGTCGGCAAAAAACATACAGTCCGACATTTATAGACAGCGGCACTTCATGGAAAATACTTGAGCAGGAGAGAGTGGAGATGTGTTGACCGATAACTGGTGTGTACCGTGTGGTCGAGACCTGGGTCATTCTGTTGTTTGGTCACGTCCACCGTGGCCCACTGACCAAGTGTACTGTGGGTGGAAGTGGCGCTTTCATGCACTCACTGTCATATACTACATGCACAACTCCGAAGTACACATACACAAATATATATATATATATATATATATATATATATATATATATATATATATATATATATATACATACATACATATATATATATATATATATATATATATATATATATATATATATATATATATATGTATATATATATATATATATATATATATATATATATATATATATATATATATATATATATAGTTGGGCTACTAGACCTCTTTCTCATCTTCTGTAGGTCGATAATTGCATATTAATTAGGGTATTTCGGGGGCATTCACTGGATTAATAATTTCCAGTCACATTGCATCTTCCAGCGCTGTCTTCGTGCATTCTGTAGGACAATAAATAGCAAGTTAAACTTTCCAGCATAAACAATTCTACTGTCCCGTCACACGTCTCCTTCTGCTCCGTCGCTGCCCCAGCGGGCCGCCGCTCCACGAATGACGGCTGCAGTGCCGTGCTCAGCCACGCGTGACCATTCCCTGCAGCCACCCGCCACTTGTCAGGCGAACGTCAATTACCACGCACCGGTTCAGGCTTCGACGCAGATTCATAATGGCAATGCGATTTGGCTCGCTGTTAAAAGCGAACCTAATAAACAGCTTAGCATCGTATTTGGTCGCTCAGCATTCAGTACATTCGACGACTGCTTTCAATGAGCGTCAAGCGGCCATATCAACGAGGCTCTCGTGGCCGTATTGAACGCCAGTCCTGCTGAGTTGTCGCACAGGCACGACGTATTCACTTAATCGACGCTGCTACAGGCTAATATGTGTATAATGGATATACTTTCGTTCTGTCCGTCAGTGTTAGTGACAGTTATGACTATTAATGTTGATGTGCGACAGGGTTTGGGTGGATATAACGTCAAACGTCAGATGGTTCAGCATGAAGTCTTTGGATTTGTGAGAGTAGAAACGTTGCACAAAATATAAATGAGGATTTAATAACATAGAGAGAAAAAACCTGCTCGAATAAATCACAGAGACATTTGTATTTGTTTGAAAAACGATTTAAACATTGCGTTAATAACAGTACCTATGGAGGTATTAAGATATAAACAAACAAAATGTTTGTTATTAATGTACATGTATGTTCAAAGGATTTTGATAGCAAATTTAGAAATAGAGCATAGCAGTTATATTCGAATGCACAAAAGATTTAATAGTACAAAACACCACAACAGCGACGTGTCTTCAGTCCACAATAAACAATGCATGTGTTATTTCTTGACCGTTTCTAATTAAAATCAAGTTACATTGCTACTGCTCAGAATAAGTTGCGTATGTCTGTTATAATCTTTATATGCCTGGTGTCTGTCACGTGCAGAAATAGTGTTCCAGGATCCTTGTGTTAGCGCTGTATCGCTGGCTTGTTAGACTTGTGCTAGGGGTCGATACTGCGACCTGCGTGAATCACGAAGTAACAGTTCTGTTCATAGAACAGCTATAGCATTTACGAGTGATACTAAATATGTTTCGTTATCGTGTGCGATCATAATAGCGACGCCAAGTAACCTCCTCGACACACGGACACCTGGATACGTTCGCTGATCCAGATTGCCTCAATTATTCGCCTTCGCAAGAGTACTTCGCTACAACTAACGGTGGCCTTTTTTAACTATAACTATTGTTAATTGTATGTTTGACAGTTATCACCTATTGCGTGAAAACTATATTGATAATGTGGCGCCACCTAGCGAGTGGCGCACACATGTCGGTGCACATTGAAAATAGTTTCAGTTTTGTTAGTGCGGGATGTTGGTGGTAAACCAATTCGAAACTCGTTGGCTTTGCGAACTTCTGCCACCACCCCTTAATTTTCGGTTACTGCACATACTAACATGTATTTATCTTGGCCGCCTATATCAATGCCAATGTTCATTTTGTAAACAAAATAATACTGCCGGTATTCATCGCTGTTTTGTTTTTATAAACAGCCAATATTTGTGTTTGGTAGAGGAAAAGTTGACAGTGACAAGGAGTTAACATGGGTTGACATATAGAACTTAGATAATGTCCATGAAAAAACCCGGCCCTTATAACTTCGTCGCAAATCAGACGACTGGCTGACCCAATTACATCCCATGAGGTAACGTTTTATTAAAAAGTTATGTTTGCTTGGATGGGTTCACAGATGGGACAGCAACTTCTCACTGGTTTGCGATGGAGGACGGCTACCTGAACAATGTTGTCTATTCTATTTGATTACAGCTATCCGAACAGTGCCACTGATTCGTGGGGACAGCTACCCAAACAGTGTCCACAGAGAGCTGTCGTCCATTATACTGTTTTATTGGGACAGCTACCTGAACAGTGTCTCAATTATACTTGTTCACAATGAGAGCTACCTGAATAGTGTTGTGCATTCTACTTGTTCACAAGGACAGCTACCCCAAAACTGTCGTCCATTCTAATGGTTCACAATGACAGCTACCTGAACAATGTCGTCAATTTTACTTGTTCACAAGGACAGATACTCGAACACTATCGTCCATTCTAATGGTTCACAAGGGCAGCTACCTGAACAATGTCGTTCATTTTACTTGTTAACAAGGACAGCTACCCCAACACTGTCGTCCATTCTGCTGGCTCACAAAGACAACCACTTGAACAATGTCGTCCACTCCACCGGTTCACCTGAACGTTGTCGACGATTTACAACCGATGTTGTCGCCCTGATATTTTATGCTGGCCGGAAGCGCCGAGAGAGCGCACTCAGCGCGGCCATTCAAGAACAAAGCCAGTAATAAGCGGAGCCTGTCGGACGTAACTGATGACCCATCAGTCGGTCGCCAATTGAAAAATCGATTAAAATCTGCGCAGACGCCCGACACGACTCTCGCGCGGGGGGAAACGAAGACAAATGTTGTGTCTGCGCGTTATGTTTGTGTGGGTTTGTACCGTCGGTGGAAGCACTTAACGAATTAAGCAGGCCATACACGCGCGCGCCTGCAAATGTGTAGGCCGACGACAAGTCAACGCGGTGTTTGGTCTCGCTGGATCGGCAGAAATTACAACCGCTCCGTCGTCGAATCGCTTCGTTTTTGTTCTGCGCCTCGATGAACTTCCGCTATGCCGAGTGACGCGGTCAGACTATCCGAACGCGCTTCTTCCTCGACTGACTCATCAGTACCTCGGCAGCAAACAAAGCGACGAACGAATCAATTTGTATCTCTCGCCACCGCGCACAATAGAGACTTTTATTGCTGTCGGGTCGGTGTTATTACCAGTTTTTACTAACTTTAGCGTTGTCAAGTCTTTCCGTCAACGCTAATTCCGTAATTCATCATTACCATCCACCGATCACTTAACCGTGACGACTATTACGCGTACTAGCCACAGAGAGGATGCACTTTAGAAACAAACAGTTGTGGTACTTTGTACGTGCTGACATTAACAATAGGTTTGGACCATTATGTGCAGTTTGTTTATGTAGAAGAGAGTCCGGTGTAGTGATTATATTGCCATGTTGCCATTATAAGTGTGACGATTGTGGTAATAGCCATGGAGTTCTATTTGGAAAGCTTGAAGTTGTCTGGAAATAATTGAATTGGCAAACCCAACAGGTGTGTGTGTGTGTGTGTGTGTGTGTGTGTGTGTGTGTGTGTGTGTGTGTGTGTTTGTTTGTGTGTGTGTGTGTGTGTGTGTGTGTGTGTGTGTGTGTGTTTGTGTGTGTGTGTGTGTGTGTGTGTGTGTGTTTGTGTGTGTGTGTGTGTGTGTGTGTGTGTGTGTGTGTGTGTGCGTGCATGCGTGTGTGCGTGTGTGCATGTGTGCGTGCCTGATGGTGACGACAAAAACAAAGAGTTCACGTAATACACTTTTTGAACGAATAATTGTGCGCATAAAGGCATTTTATTTGTTCAGACGAAAATGCCAATTTACCAGCAATATTATTAATTTACATTTGAATGTTTCGCCGAACGTTTCAATGTGATATGTGTGTGTTCATCTTAAAAGGTACAGATTGTTCGTCTATGCTACACCGTTTACGTTATACTTTAGCTATGCGTAAGATTTATTTACTGCTAGTGTTACTATAATGTGATGCTCTTCACACTTGTGAATAGATAGCAAAGGTGCATATTCATTTGTGTGACGATTCACAAAACACGCTCGTCTTTAAGCCTTGGCGCCGTACGTCTGAAGAGATATTGTTTTGCTGCCAGTCGATGCGGAATTCAGAATATGCAAAGGAACACCCTGGTGGTCTTTGTGGGAAAATACAAATTTCACGTGACATGTATACAAGACATTATATATTACAATGTATGAAGAATATAGAAATTACGTTTTATGCGTTACTACGAATATTGCAAACTAACAAAAGACTGTCACTCCTGCTCTAGTTCGCATAACGTGCAGATCGTTCGCGAAAGCCCCGTTTTCACGAACGATTAATGGTCGAAGCGTGCACAAACGAACACCTGGTCACATGTACAATTAAAATACTCATTTATAATACATAACAACTTTTCTTATTACGTTACTAAAACCTATGAAAACACACCCTCGTAACAACACTGTCCAAAACGGTCCACGTGTTGTAACCGTTCGATCAGTAGCCAGTTAGCGTCATTTATAAATCCGTTCTCGCTCCACATTGCGCAGGATACGACTGTGTCCGGGTGCCGAAAGTCAAGTCAATTTGCATATATGTCGAGGCGACTGACGCCAGCGCTGTTGACATTTGACCAGGACGGGCGCCAGTCTTGTCATAGAGAAGTCACCGTGATGACATCGTGGACACTCGGCGCGTATCTCTTTCTCTCGGCGACGTCACGGCGCTAATAAAGCAGTGACATGCCACTTCATCGTGAACCATTACGAAAGTTCCAAGATTTGGGTGGCGCTCATAGGACAACGCTTTGTCAATATTTCTTATTATGAATCATGCTATTAATTTCACTTGCCGAAAGTGAAATACTTATTCATACATTGTGAAGAGGCCATTGATGTTTGGAAGCGATTTGAGCAATGAATATGACGTCGGATTCCCGACATTTGGAAATAAATAAGAACATTACAATTTGCTAATAACATGGCATAAAACGCCAGTTCACCTTTTTAGTTTAAATGCGTCTGATGTCATTGTGGTGTTTTGTAAAACTGCACTCGGTGTGCCGCTGAGGTACGATCTTCCGATGATATGCTGACGGCGCAAAACGTCATTCCATTAATATTATTTTTAATTGTGCACGTGGGGAAATGGTTCTATAATGAATAAAATGTATTCATATGTATGTGTGCATGCTCATGGGTGTGGTCGTGTGGATATATATATATATATATATATATATATATATATATATATATATATATATATATATATATATATATATATATATATATAATGATAACAGTTACCATTGATTTAGACGTCTGAGAGTAACTAATGCAACGGCAACATTACGACGGATCCGCGACATACTAGAAAAACTTTCTAAAGACGCGAAATGAATGTTCTCGTCAAGATATGTATGCTCATTAGTATTATAAAGACATTTTGACACACTTGTTTTCACGACGAAGACTGCGTCGTCGACAATATAATGTTTAACAGCTCATAAAATATAAGAATGATACAGTCATGATATTTGTATAACACGCCACGCCAGCGAAATAAGCAATGATCAGCAGCATCTGATGTGATAAACAAGTACAGTTACTTGAGTAATTACTAGTCTTCGATGTCTACGCAGATTAGTTGCTCGACTCGACACTCTACTTAACCTATTTGCCATTCATGCTGCATGCAACACTCGCGTATTCAACGACCCGACCATGTCATACAGTCTCATCCTAAACACTCATCTTCTAACCAAAACAAGTAACTTGTCATAATACACTGACACAATGCGTTAACATACTTCAAGTTCAACGCAGTTTCACATAAATTCGTGCGTTTCTGCAATTTGGCTGGTGTTCTTCAGCGATCAGACAAGACTGTGCCAGAAATGTTGTCTACATGCGCAATGCCAAGTCACATACCTGGTGGTCGTACTACTTGACACGTTCGACAGGGCTCGAGATCTAAGTAAATACGCCGATCTTGAGATGGAATGTTAAATTTGTGAACGAGTAACTTGACAGATTGAACTGACACTGAACACAATGCGGGTGAACGCAAACTGTCAGTCAGTCACGAGGACATCACGACAGTGTCAGCTATATGTGACATTTATTACGGCACTTGGGGAAGGACTATGAAACCCACTTGGAAACATAGATAGTCCATTGATGCAAGTCAAATAAAATCAACTTTGTAATAAATCTTTATAAACCTTTTTATAGGCATGCAACCCACAACTAAAATAAAAAATCCAACATTATGTCGCCGAGAAGTACAAAATCAAAGCATTACATTTTTACATACTACAATCATGTTCTGTTCAGATGTCAGACGTGTGTATTACGTGTTAATCTTCACGGTTGTTTATATTGTGCATGGAGTTATACATATTGTTATATTTGTTGGCTTATATAATTTCCATCATGAAATATTTAAGTGTATTTGCTTTAATTGATTTGATGTTTACTCACTATCGAGAAACATTAATTTTTATAAGGGCGTTATCAACCGCACTGTTGGAGTGGCATTTGTACTGTAAGCAGTGCAGAGCAACTTGTGAACTAATGTATTCGCTCACTCTACACTTATTATATGTAAACATGAAATACACTGTAAATGGAAAAAATGTGTAACAAGAAATTGTCATGATATATACATATATATATACACTGTAAGATCTGTAACCCGGCTTCAATAAATATTTAATAAAAGTCAAATGAACTTGCTAATCTCAGATCAGCTTTGTTCATGTACATATTTGTATACGTATTTCTGCTAATAGAAGTAAGAACGAGAATTACGTTTTGTCAAAATGCTGCAGCAAACAAGTTTAGATCAGCCAGTTGACTACTGAAGCACCCTCTATCACACTTGTTCATGTACACAAACAGCTTTTGTACGTTGTATGTTTGCATGTATGTCACAGACGAATGCATAACTGTAATGTATTATCACACAAACGGTTGAGTAGTGCTGGCTAACGAAATGTTACTTATCTTAATAAATATAAACTACACAAACATTAACTGCTCCTAATGCATATATTTGGCATCATATTATTGTTCAATATAAAAATTAAACATGCTACTAAACGTTGACATCTGGACACATTTAAATGGCGTTGATCTCGATAAAAATTAATACGCCGGCTGTAACTGGCAGCTCAGTTCTTATCGACGACACCGTTTCAAGAGCCTCTTGAGCATCGGCGCTTCGTCGCCTGCCCTCCGTATCCAGGCACACAAACATCCGGGCTGACAAAGCGGACAACAAATGAAAGGCATATAATGATATACTCGAACTAATTGCCGGGCATTGTCCGCGTCCGATCGCTCGCTTCAGCAGCTGGTTCGATCGCGCCTGGGCGGATTACCCGTGAGAAATGTGCGCTCAACTACACCGGCTCAACGTTGTATCGGCGCAAGGGGTGTGTCCGGCCGGGCATCAATTATGCGCCGGTTACAAGCGCCCCGGTGGGCCGCGCCTATCCATG
>JAODUO010000248.1:205000-220000 GCA_025642075.2 Ridgeia piscesae | reverse complement strand
TGTGTGTTTAATTACGACGTCATGCAGTGTTGTCTGTGTGTTTTAGTTACGACGTCATGCAGTGTTGTCTGTGTGTTTTAGTTACGACGTCATGCAGTGTTGTATGTGTGTTTTAGTTACGACGTCATGCAGTGTTGTCTGTGTGTTTTAGTTACAACGTCATGCACTTATGAGGTCTCATTGATCTAGGCGATCTTCCTATGCTGACACAGCAGATATCCACTGTCGGGGTGCTTGTCGGTGCGTGTCGTCATCACTGGTCCGTTTCGCCCCAAACAGAGACGGGACCGACGTTAACGAGCTGTCCGCGTCACAAGTGATGCACAGTCTTCAACATTGGGTGCCACGTTTTTACTTTACACCAGTTCGGGGGTTGAAGTCGGGCTGCAGGCATGTCAGATGCAGGCATGTCATGTACAGACATGTCATGTGCAGACATGTCAGGTGCAGACATGTCAGGTGCAGGCATGTCAGACAACGTACTAACCACTACTTTATCGCGCCTCCATGTAGCGGAATGTGTGACAGTTTAGGTGGACATTGCGATATTGCGGTGTAAGTCATTCTACTGGAAATATAAATGTGAAATTATTGTAGTAGGTATTGTGTTTTGTGCATATCAACAGTTATACGTCATTCTTCACAGGCTAACGTTCACGTTTCATGTGACGGATTCAGCTATGAATGAATTAAAGTTTATTCAACAACAACAACAGCAGAAGCAGCAGCAGCACAGCAACAACAACAACAACAACAACAACAACAACGTAATAGTATTGCTTAGTACAACATATTATAAGAAAGATAATACATTATAATACAATTTCATAATTGGTGAATTGCTGCTACTGTTGAAGAAACATGGCAGCATAAATCAGGTGACTTGTAAGGCGCTATGCCCTTTCAGACTAAAACACGTAGTAACTGTAGTAAGATTTACAAGTTAGAATACAATAAAACGTTGCCTTAAATATGTTTATTCACATAATCAGTTGTCAATCGTGGAAAGCGGAGCTCGTTACATTCGAGTGTCCTATGGCAACATTGAGTGAAATACATTGACAACAACGATCACCGGGTGGAGAGTGGGCCACTCAGCCACAACGCCACAGCGCCCTACAAGCCAAAACATGACGTCACATTGCTACAACTTGTCATTCTACTAGAAACTGTGAATAATTAAACACGTGGACAACAACGTAGCTGGCTGGATTTGCACCCGAATCAGCGGCGATGTTTTCCCTACTCTCGCGTGCATTCCGCCGTCGAGAGCGGAGTCTTCCACGAGGGTCGACCCTTGTGGTACTGGGGGGGGCAGACAGACCCCGCGGCCGTGGTCGGGCTCGCCTCGCTCTCGCTCCGAGTGGTCGACACGTATCTGGAGAGACCACGTTGAGGGTCATACTTGACACCCGCAGAGGTGAAATAATTTCCTCGTTTCCTCGAGGGTCAGCAAAGAAAGTAAATACAAATTCTGGACCGCGGCTGTCTGCCTGCAGTTTCAGCTCGGAATTTAGTAGTAATTTTTTTATGATAAATACAATTTTAGAGAACACGTTTCTCAAATTTGTCGAACATGTTATTACAACTTTCGTAATTTGTGATGTATTCGTCGCGATTTGCCTCTTTCTATTGCAAAACCTATTGTAACTGTGCTAGTCACTAAGTGCAATTCGCTTTTTCATAATATTGCTATTGAGGATATCACAAAAGTGTAACGTTTTCAAAATTGCTTTGCAAGAGTTGCGACTAGGTATGCACGTTTTATTCATTCTAAGCCACTTCTGAAGTATCTGCATTAGCTTCCTATCCGACATCATATCATCCGGCAATTTCCCGTAAGCAGCCATCGTATTTACATTCTTTGCTTACTCCTGTAAGAAAACCTCTTGAGTTTCGATCATCTCGTTCTGCTTTACTTTTTGCTCCTAAAGTCTAGTATACTCGTCTTAGGACTAGGGCTGTTGCTGTGGGTGCGCTTACTCTTAGGAATATTCTTCCTTCTAGTGTAAAATCAGCTGAACATATTGCTAAATTCCGCAGTCATTCGAGAACATTCTTTTACAACCTTGCCTATCCACCATAGCTCCCTGGCCTATCAATCAATCTGATGAAAACTGGATTTGTTTATTGACTCTGATATCGGTCAACCTTTTTATATTGATGCGCCTCGTTTGGTTTCTAAAGATTTAGGCGCAAAAGAAGTTATGTAATTATTATTACTACAATATTATGCATATATATATATATATATATATATATATATATATATATATATATATATATATATATTATATATGAGTATATATATATATATATATATATATATATATATATATATATATATATATATATATAATATTGTTATATTGCAATTTAACACCGATTTAATGTCTGATCCATGTGTAGTGACATTGACTTGTTCACCCATAAATATAATAATAATTTATTATTGCCATGTTTTCGTCATATATATATATATATATATATATATATATATATATATATATATATATATATATATATATATATATATATATATATATATATATATATATATATATATATATATATATATATATATATATATATATTAATATATATATATATATATATATATATATAAATATATATATATATATATAATTATATATTATATACTATTATATATATATATATATATATATATATATATATATATATATATATATATATATATATATATATACACACTGTATATATTTTCCACAATTATACAGGGATGGCATGTATGGATGCAATTTTAAGTTTTCGGAAGAGCCTGAATGTGAATTTCCGGCCAGCCACGGGGGAATGTTAATCGGGGTTTCTGGCGAATACATTTTTTATGTCGTCACAGTTAAACAGCCCCGAGGTTTGAAATGTCGTGATCCAACTGTGTAGTGACATTGAAGCTCTGGCTCAGCCTATCAAATATAATAACAATTTTGTTTGGCGCCAGTGTTTTCGTTGTCTGATATAAGCAGATTACGTTTGCAACGTTATTGCTGTTGATGTTATGTTGTTTTTATTCGTCGTATATAATCATAATATCTCGTACACAAGTACCCGATCTCTGCGGCTGTTGGTGTTGTTGGAGTATTGAACCGGTGATCCAGTAGTGACGACAGTGAGTCGCCCTCCCGCACTTAGCTGTGTTTGTAGGTAAAGGTTACTCATGCGCTAGAAGGTTACTCACGCTTCAATGCAACATTCTTGGAAACAGATACGATATACTACACACAGTGTAATAACATCTCAATACAACGGTGTCGTTGTAAAACAATACAGAATGCTATCCATCAAGGCTTCCGTGTTGAGTTTCCGGTCAGAGTGGGCCAGATCTAACGGTAAACACACGGTCGTGGCGAATGATTAGAGATAACTTCTCATTTAGATCTATGGTGAGTCGTACATCGAACCATTGGAACAACACTTAGCGCATATTGACACATTGTTAATTGAAATTACACTAATAACTACGCGATAATGAATTTTTCGGATGTAGAACAGTAAGCATACACTTTATAAATTAAATCTTATAGTACATAACGTAATATTAAATGGAAAAGAAAACTAGGAGCTGGCACGCTCCATTTAAACTCTCCGCTGACTGCCAGTCTACAAAGTACTTCAGTGTCTTGGTGGCCTAGTGTTTACTTACGCTGGCGGTCTGGGGTTTACTTACGTTGGCTGGATGTGGTGGCTCCGCTTCCCTTATACCGACTACCGCACACGATAATCGCCCGCTCACGGTCACACTAAGGCTTTATAGACTCCACCAGCGACTTATAGTACATAACATTATCTAAACTACATAAACCACAATTTTTTAAAGTTCACAGTCGTCATTAGTATTATAACCACACTGGAGGTAAACAGACGTTAAAACTAAACATGGCGACGGCAGGGTGTGACACCGTGATGGCGGCGAACTCAGGCGCAAAGAGTTCACTTTCATCACGCCGACAACGGCAGACTTTATTAAAACGATTGCTTTTTCTCACCCGATCGGTCAGTCGACTGGCGGCAGGCGGCCACGTCACATGAGTGGTCAATCAAGCGCGTAATATACACAGCCAGCGACTTTATCCAAACAAACCGGAATAAATTACCAGCCGCTCAATGCCGCGATTGCCCACATCAATGACCGGTCTGTCGCAATTTGCATTAACGGTATCACGGCCTTGTTCTTTCTTCCTCCGTCGTAATGTCTTCCCCTTGTCTCCCATTCTTGTATTTGTGGAGGGAAAGGGCTTTGATGTACACGTTCCAAGGGAATGTGGGCTGGACTCTTCCACGGGCTACCAGGGACGAACGGCCGGGTGCCGAGGTATGCGGGCGGCGCGCTCGACTGACTTTGATGAAATCAGCCACGCGTGAAATGACTGGCGGCTCGCTAATACGGCGCGCCGAGGGAACAGGAAATTATTGCGCAGACCCTGAGATCGGACCTTTGGCCTGCACTCAGTCGGTTCCTGTTCTAGGACCCGTCTTAGGAATACCATTTACGGCATTATTTCTCTTTTTACAATGTTGTTGTTGTTGAAACTGTTGTGTGTACCGTTACCGTTAGTTGTGGAAGGTATCGTTCATATATATATATATATATATATATATATATAATATTATTATATATATATATAATATATTTATTATTTATTATACATATATATATATATATATATATATATATATATATATATATATATATATATATATATATATATATATATATATTATTATTATATATATATATTATAATGTGTGTGTGTGTGTGTCTATATATAACCATTTCATTTATTTATTATATATAATGAATAAATGAAAAACATATAATTTAATCAATATATATGCAAGTACATAGCGTGATTTAATAAAATGAAAAACTAAAGCCACCGTCACGAGAGCAAACTTTATGAACATATAACATTACAAGGCAAGCTTATAATAACAACGAAACAACATTGCTTTAAAACAATAAAACACTTAGAACTTAGAATTGTGCATCAATGGACGGGACACGTTTTAGTTTTGATTGATATTACGATTATGACACCGTAACATTTGATTTTCTTAGGCGCAGATTTTTTTATCGTTTCTGTAAACATCAGTATTTATGTAGGTATTGCAAATATTGGTGCTTTGAATAAAGGCCTATTCTCTCACGTATTTCCATAATATGGTTGGCTTTGTCGTTGTCTTAGTCGTTGAAGTTGCTTCTGTTGTAATGAGACAAACGCATTGCAATATTAATACATATCGTTATTTTAAAAGGCGTATACATCATATCTGGCGGTGGGAACTAGTTGCACACACTACCATCTCTTTCATCTCAAGCGTAACCTGATCTGTTGACCCAGCACTATCTTTCATCTACAACAATCGCATTGTAATTTCCACCGTTTAATATTGTCCCTGCAGATACCGCCCTGTGCGCGCTCATGCGTGAATTATTAACGCCAAACTTCGAATATGGTCCTTGGAACACCTCTCGAAACATTGTCCTGTTTCGACGTATGTGGGTGCTAGCGCTGTCTAACGTAGAAACGCAAGTGAGGCAGCACTAAGCGATCCCATTGTCACAGACAGATTCCCTCACGCAACAGATGTTTGTATGATGGTATTCCGGGAGGATCAAAAGTAGCGCCATCAACGGTCATTACATTAAAAACTAGATTTGCCGACTACGGCGAGGAGACCGAGAGACGGGTAAGTGGAGCCTGTAGGTAATGGGGAACGAGCTGAGCTGCTTGGACTGGAAAGAAACTCCCCAACTCTCGTCGGTTTCACCAGCATCCAGACGATTTAACAACTGCTGGTGTGGAGTTTAGTCGAACGCAGAACAATTTTGTTTACACTGGCTGATTGAATAAATGTTTTGCAGAACAATGCAGACGTAGTTTTATGAAGTACTGGACGTTAATATATATATATATATATATATATATATATATATATATATATATATATATATATATATATATATATTATTGTGTGTGGTGTGTGCGTGTGTGTCGTGTGTGCGTGTGTGCGTGTGTGCGTGTGTGCGTGTGTGCGTGTGTGCGTGTGTGCGTGTGTGCGTGTGTACGTGTGTGCGTGTGTGCGTGTGTGCGTGTGTGTGTGTGGTGTGTGGTGTGTGGTGTTGGTGATATGCAGTTATGGTTTCGATATATATTGTAATATGTGTGTGCGTGTGTGCTCGTGCGATGATGTGGTGTGTCGATGTACGATGTGTGTGTGTGCGTGTGTGCGTATTGTGGTGTGTCGTGTAGCATATATATATATATATATATATATATATATATATATTATATATATTATATATAGTTATATATTATTATCAGATATTGCATATATATATATCTATATACTATTCTGTATGGTATTACGTATATATATATGATTGATATTTGATTATATTATTATATATATATTTGATTTGATATATACTATATATTATATATACTGTATGTTAGTAATGGTTAATGAATTTACTTAGTAATCGTGTGTTAGTGCGTATATATATATATATATATATTTTATATACTATATATATATATATATATATATATATATATGTTTACTATGTTCAAATAGGAAGAAGGTATATCATAACAATGATATGTTGTATGTTGTAATTTATATATATATATATATATATATATATATATATATATATATATTATACAGCTGTACATATATACAAATTATATATATATATATATATGTATATAATACAACGTATATATATATATATATATATATATATACAATATATACTATGTATATATATATATATATATATATAATGTATATATATATATATATATATTATTGTACAATATATACATATATAAATTATATATACATGTTATGTATAATGTTACCATGGTTACATGAATTTACTTCCCTCAGTAATCGTGTCGCTTAGGTTGCGTTAGAACTGTCGTATGTAATTGTTTAGATGCGTAACACACTCTATAATAAGCAGAATTCCGATGAAACGACTCGTACTTTGAGTCCGGTGTTATATTTTATAGGTAAATATTTGTCTGTATATGTAATATTTGGCACTGGACCAAGCGTGTGTTTGTTGTCTCCAACGGTGCAGTAATAGTTACCATCAGTAGCATGTATTCGGTACAGACGTGGTACAAGCCACAACCGGAAAGGGTTGCAACGTGAGGCATGCCGGTAAATATAGCAACACTGAAATGTTTATTAGTAAATATAAAATTTGGGAAAGGCGGCGTTTGGTAAATGCTGCTTTTCCACAAACATCTGATATCATTATGTGCATAATGTTATTGATCACGTTGACAGTTTGTTGATCACGTTGTGTTTCTTAGAATTGCTTGGTGACTGCGAATCATGGCTTGTGTCCCATTCACACCGTTCGATATTTGAATAGCAATGAGCTATTTGACAAACAGTTTGTTTTCAGCCGTACGAATGTGTCCAACAGAACACAATCATCCAGTGTGTCATGTGATGAGAGACCATTTCTTTGTGCTGGTCACACTGCATAATATTGAACGTTCACATTCACCAGGAAGTAGTAATTACCCCGAATGATGGTGTAACATGTATATAACGTTTGGGCCATTATGTTATTCGTATACAATGATTGCAATCCAACGAGGCTGTGTGACCCGATGTTTATTCCCACTGTCTAGTTTTCTATGCGAAACTTTTGAAGTACGGAAGAGAGTGAAAACATATTCATATATGTAAACTATTACTAACATAACATTGATAAACTATTATGATCGATAACATAATTACTTATTAATTTACACTTATGTATAAAATAGAAAACATACCTAACAATAATATTAATAATGAAAAGGGGGCACACATATTCGTTTTTACAGGAACTACTTGCATGGGTTTTTATATCAATTATTGTTTCACTACATTAATATAATTGCCATAAACGCCAGCATTCGTAGAAAGATCGCTCAGATACGCGCAAGCAGTGCTGTTGGGTTTACTATTATGTCGCCTACCAAAAAGTGCAGGCAGTAGGGTAGTTGTAGAAGTGATCGCTAGGTGTCGCACTCGGTACCCATGTACCAGATTTCGTTTTTGCATGATTAGACTAATTCTTCGAAAGGCGCTAATGTGTATGTTATTACTGTCAAAGTTCATCTGATTATATGTAATAAACAAGTGACCAATAATTAAATAATACAAAGCGAGTAAGTCTTCAAATTACTAGTCGGCTAATCGCATACATGGAGGAGGAATTAGAAAACTTTACTCGATAATGATTGCTAATAATGCAGAATACATACGACGCTTTGAAACCATACTGTTTGCCTTCTGGTCTGACAATTGGTCGAATATAAGTATGTATATTTCTGCAAACATGCAGCCATTAATGGTAAGACACGTCCTATATAACCGTGCTAAGGGACACGAAACAACGTTATTCTCTATACATATAAGAGTTTTGAAAATCAATAAGGACAAACTCATTGAAACAATTACATTTAATTGCTTTCTTTGCTTAATTATGTTGAATTAATTACCTCTCTCTTATGAGGGCACATGACTGGCATATGTGCAGCCTGGTTGTATATGGCGGCGCCTACAATAGTTATGGTACCTTCAATGTTAGTAATAGCTTCAGCAAACTGGGCATTACATCGCACGGGTTTACTTTGGACACGGGCCACACACAGTTCATGTGGTCTTGTTCCGTCAATATAATAATTTTTGGTAAAATTGTATACAATGTCATTTTCGGAAAATATTTTAATAAAATAAATGAATAAATATACTTATATAACGCCAAATCTAGTTAAAACTATTCAAGACGCTTTACGTCTATATATGTGATAGATATTCCTTAAAAATAATTGCTTAAGCATATGACTAAAATTAACTCTACATTACCAAAGTGCCATATAAACAGACTAATAAAAACGTAATAAATAAACAAATAAAATATAGACGGCTAAAATACACAATTCTAAAACGTCATTTAAGAAGGTAGAAGTAAAGTTCCCTTTAAAATGATGCAGTCACTAATTATCAGTTCACATTACTGAAACTTAGCCAATATGTAATTTATATTTATTTAAAACAAAACTATAAAAACATGCATTTAAGAACCTACGTATTAAAACCCGATAGACAATGTGATTCGATATGACATCGTTTTCCAAAAGGATGTTTTTAAAGCTTGCTTTATTTTAGTAATACTTCGAAAAAACTATTGCAGATATTTCATGCAATGAGATATCATTTTAAAGCTTATAAACCGTGGAATGCAACGAGGCACAATGTTCCATTTCATATAACTTTACTACGTATTACCTGCTTTTCTTTTGTTGGCCACAATTGTTCATTTTATAAACTATATTCTTCTTCTCATTATTGTTATCGTTGTTATCGTTGTTATCGTTGTTATCGTTGTTATCGTTGTTATCGTTGTTATCGTTGTTATCGTTGTTATCGTTGTTATCGTTGTTATCGTTGTTATCATTGTTATCATTGTTATCATTGTTATCATTGTTATCAGTGTTATCAGTGTTATCAGTGTTATCAGTGTTGTCAGTGTTGTCAGTGTTATCAGTGTTATCAGTGTTATCAGTGTTATCAGTGTTATCAGTGTTATTATCAGTGTTATTATCAGTGTTATTATCAGTGTTATTATCAGTGTTATTATCAGTGTTATTATCAGTGTTATTATCAGTGTTATATTAAAGTATTTAATCCTTCGCATGGTTACATCTTTCCCACGTGTGTGCTCTGTATTCACTTAAGCCCGATACCACTGAGACCACTTGAGACTTGAATTGACAGCCGAGTGTCAAGCGTGTCGTTTCGTTTCATGGTGCGCTGCTTTTTCGTTTTTCCGTGAAGTGCTTTTGACCTTTCGCTGAGGCGAGACTTGATGAATCGGACAGTTGCTTGACTTGTCGCAACCGCACAGTACATCTTGTTTGGTAAACGTCTTTATTAGCCTTTACGTGCCATGAAGTAGAAAGAAAGCTTCGAAATGAATACAGCACGAACGTTTTATTGGTTCCATTGTGTGTTTTATGCGCATGCTCGTTTCGGTTAAACCGAGACGTGGATCTTTGCAAAGAAAACCGCTCTACTATTTGTGGTGTAAGGCGTAGAAACACGAGTAAAACTGTATCTTGTATTAGCATTTGTAAAACAGTCAAAGTAATGCAATACTAGGATATAGAAATGTCTGATATGTTAAACATTCAACATGATTAGGAAAACGATCTTCCATACCACGTTAATGAGAAATTTTTGATCCATCCATGAACACCTATTGGTATTGCACTCAGTGATGGGTTTATAATGTTAAGTATTTCAACATATCTCGCCCTCACATCTAAGCTTTCTCATGTATATTACAAAAATCACATTGATCATACCAATCCACTGCCATGCATACATTTAGATGTGTTACAATCGCCAGCAAAAAATTAGAGCATGTGTACAGGGTGTTTCAGTTATTATAGGAGAGAGTTGAAAGCAACTATCAATGATAACGGCTCTTGTTTCCTAGTGTATGAATACGTTCATTATGTGAAAATAACTAGAAATTGTTCAATCTGCTATGCATTTATTAGTAATAAGTTGATATTACGTATAAGGTTAGTAGAGTAATTATTGTTTTTTTTTTAATAAAAAGGTATGCATTTTTCAATCAGCGATAACTGGTTCCCCGAACTCTCCAATTGCACTGCGTGAAACCTTCAGCAGAACTCTTTTCTCTCGAGGGAAAGTCTTGCATCAGCGGGAGGGGTTCATACCCATAATTCGCCCACTAAGCCTGCACTCATACTGAGTTGTGAAAGGAGTAGAATATTTTCCAAGACAACATTTAGGGCAACGTACAAGCTACGTTTATGTAAGATGTATCGAAACGGTGAGGTTTTCTGGTGTTTTGTTCGTACGGTATCTTGGCTAAATCGCCTAGTGAAAAACGGTTGTATCAAACGTTAACTTGTAGATCGAACGATTACAATTGCAGATAAAATATTATATCAACCTATTACCACGCGACCACATAACGCCAATAAACTTGGCAAATTAATCGTCGACAGCTCAGGGTAATCGGCCGCCATTAAAAACCGATCGACGCAGCAGGAAACAAAGCTGTTTGCAATGTCCCGTAGTCGGTTTGGCGAACCGCCGATTAGCATAGCGCGACCAGCCGTGTGTAAAGGCCGTATTCTGGCGTTTCCTGGAGCGAGGCGACGGCACCGCAACTATTTCGTGCGACATAATAGCAGCGCCGCCATTTTGTTGACTCGCCTTTGTTGCAGAGCGAGAAATGATCGCTCGTTCGGCGCAGTTGAAGACAATGTCGGCGGTGAGGTCGTGTTGTCGGGTCGTGCCGACGAATATAGACGCCGGGCGGGCGTCGTTCTGTTGCGACGATACTCTGGGACCGACTCCTTGAGAGTGGAGAGGCACTGAGTGGGCGCCATACAGGCGACTCTTTTAAGGCGACATGAAACATGCAATAATCGCCTGCGTAAACTCGACTCTCTTCAGTTCGTTTTTATACATTCCGTGTGTGTGTGAGTGTGAATGAACTAATGGTGCCCGCTGTCTGGGCCTTTACCCCAGTATAGTAAACATCTGAGTAAAGGAGTTGTTGTAAGTGAGGTAGAGTAAACTTCAATTTCCACTAAATATTTACCCACTTACGTACAACTATATAGTATCCGGTTACCACACACGCCCGTTGTTTTCGAACCTTACTCTTGTGACGTGGTTTCATAAAGCCGCATTACATAAGCTTGGTTTTTAATTCAGCATTAAAACCAATCCTATGAACTTGCCGGTCTGTCAAGAGTCGAAAACAAAATACGATGGTATATAACAAGTCAAACCGGCTGTGACTTTGAATCCAGTCGAACTTAGATGAGACCGTGTTTAGAATTAATCATGTCCTATAAAACATTTTGAAACGACGAGGTCGAAGTAAAAGTTATGTATACAGTATAGTTCGTTCCCAATTTCACTAAGACGAACAATAGGCACACACGATCTAGCATACTACGTAAAATAATTGGTAAATTTGCTTTTATGTGAATTTAGTCTAAAATATGAGCAACAATAAATCCGAACCGAGAGAAGAGTTTCAAATATGCATAGACAGCGTAGGTAGAATGAGAACGTTTAATAACGTGGCCTAAGTGAAAGACATACGCGCATAATGACGGAAATACGTTACAGGACAAGACCTCCTGAGAAAACTCGTAGTCAACAAGTAGATTCGTCTGCGCATTAACACCCAGTTGCACCTACATGAGAAGGCCGTCCTGGTAATCATCAAGTAGATCGAATCATTGCGTAAATGTTCTACGAACATCGCTATTTACCTTCGCAGTAACCAACAGTTAGTGTGATCGCACGGCCTGGTCTGTCAAGCAGGAATATTGCAATCGTAACAGCCTAGACACGTTTGTCATTCGACATCGAGATTTTTCGGCTTCAGGTTTTTATGAAGACCAGGTGCATCGTCTTTTGTGTGCCATATTTATACAGCCCAGGCCGAGAGAGGTGCGGCGCGGGAGCTCGTAAACGAACCCACTGCTTTGAGGTGGCGGTAGCGGTGGGCGTTTGAAGTTACCACCGCAAATACTTGAACACCCGCCGGTTCTGCGTGTGTGGTTCACTCTGCCAAACACGCTCACTGCAAACAACCTACAAGAATCGCCGGACGCATTCACGTATAAGACCTACGTTTTGTTGAATATATCCTTATCACAAATACTGGTCCGGTATTAGACCTGATTGCGTCTTTAATTTACGCACTGTACCGCATTTGGCGCAGTAGTGCTTACTTAATATCGTGGATGATTGCTACACATTAGCGATACGAACCAGCCTGTTAAAATACCAGTAGTCGAAAGCAATAAAACTCGCAGCAAAGACGTTGTCATGTGCGTTTGAAGATGCAGGTGCGGACGAGACGTTCCCTTTACTTGTAACGATGGGAGACAGACAGTGGTACAAAGATCACCCATAACACTCGCAAACGGCAAGACAACGACAGTCAGTGCTGTCTAGAAAATAACTAACGAAATCATTATTTCGTACATCATCTTACAACACACCATATACTCTAAAAACAGCCGAGTTATGCGTGATCATCCATGGGCTCGCCAGCTCGTTTGTCGTCGGATCTGTCCGTGGTGTACTACTTCGGGAATACCGCAATAACTTTACACCTGGTGCGTGTACAAGCCGTTTTGAAGGTGATTAAAACCTCGATTACCGCCCCTTCTTTCTTCCCAGCTGCCTCGCAGAATCGCCTGATCGTAGTCAGATCACCGACCGCCGCTCTCGGTTAAGACCGGCTTTATTGACAGTGTCTTTGTGTGGCGACTGACGGCAGAGCGGAGGGGACGGACGCGTTCAAATCAGTCGTGAAAGGTTGTATTCTTCTCCGGCACGAGCGCAGCGGTAGGCGTTTGATAAACGTGTTAGTGACGCGACAGAACCCGCTATTAGGATCTCTGTCTTTCGGCTGATGACTTTATTGCTGTCCACAGTTTCGGAGGCGCGATGTCGTGATCGATCGTTTCACGTGGTGCACTTGGTGCGGACATTCGGCCTATCATTGTAGACTAGCTTTACTTAGTTGATGATGGTCCGGTGTCTACGAAACACCTGAACACGAAGGTGGTCTAGAGCACATTGGGATAGGTAGGACACGATTTCATCAGATTTATGATGATCGTGGAGGCCCCTGGGTAGTGATTGACCTGCTATCTTATGATACGTACTACACCAGGATATCAAAACAAACCACGACCTTTGTCCATCTGCAGAAAAACAATCTGTATAATGTTGAAGCATTCAGGTTTCGTTGACAATATGTCGATAACATCTTACTTAAGCCACTAAACAGGATTCCAACACTATTACCCAAGAGCGTTTTGTGGAGGCCTCCATAAATCATATCACGGGAATACCAGGACAACTGTCCCGGCCAGCTCGCCTTAAATACGGTACTAGAACAAGTAGTATCTATAATATCTTATGGAGAATACGAATGAGGAACGTCATGGTGACCCAGATACTTTGGAAACAGAAGTGGTGGGGAAAACAATTACGAAATTAAGAGGGAGAAACTGTTTTAGATATTTCTATAAAAAGAGGGTAGGCAGGAAGAGCACGGCCGCGGATTGTGGGAACTCTACACGATTCTTTGCAAGAGTGAAAACTCTAATTGATCAAGTGGAAGAAGAAGCCGTTTACCCTATGCTGAGACAAGTGCTGTCGTGAAAGGACTGCTGGCATGTTATCAATTAATATAATTGGTAGTGTCTACTCGCCACAATTTATACTTTAAGATAATTAGCTGGATGGCATTGTTCGTGTGTAGCATTATTTTTGCGTGTGAAATACAATCATGTGCGTTACGTATAGCAACGTGTTTTAAATATTAACAACGTATGCAACAATTTATAGGCGCACGACATGCGTTTCGTTACACGTGGTTAATTCTGATTGTTCCAGAATCATAATGTAGTTGTTTCTAGAACGGTATTTATGTACAATCATTAATAAAAGTAGACTAAACCATCTATAATTATATATTATAGGCTATTATTTACATCACTATGGATTAAACTATTTTTGAAATAGCATTATACTCCTCGTTGTTACGTCAACATACCTGTTTCGGACGAAACATCTGTTACCATTGACGACAGGCTGGTTACATAGAACCTCTACTGGATTTGTCACCAGAAGTAGAAAGTTTGCCAGTTTAGCATCACGTATTCCTGCCGGGGGTATTTCATCAGTATTTGTTGCTCAACTTGTGTTATTTAATTACGTCACTTCCCGCAGATCTAAACATCTCGCGTCAACAAGTGGCACACAGCGTCAATTTGTCTCGGCTGTTTTCTCTAGGCAGGCGTCTTTGTCGTCTTATGGTCGGTGACGTAACAACAACTGTCCATCGTGTGCTGCGCTGCAAAC